>JAPYYV010008094.1:0-12884 GCA_030522625.1 Copidosoma aretas | reverse complement strand
ATATTTATCAGGCAGCGTACCGATTGTCGTCATTATTGGGAGTAGGCCGTTTTTGGTCGATTTCCAGCCATAATTTACTGGGTTTATGCTTGTGTTGAAGTCCCACGCTCGCAACTGATAGAACGTGTGTAAACAATGTTGTGCCCGTGCCGATTCAGTAGGTGGTAAAACGGCGCGATTACTGACGTTCCACAGAGACAGTCTCTTAAACAGTTTCAATCTTAGATCAGTAACGTTAATATCTCCATGCTAACCATATACTGCGCACACTAGCTGTTTTCCACTTTCAATCAACGACGACGATTCGGCACAACGATCGTTGAAGCATCTTAATCGTTTTTGTAATTCTGGATTATTTAGTATTGACTTTAAAAACTTTACTTTTCCGATTCTAAAGAAGGCTGAAGTCGTATCACATCCAGAAAAGCAATGAAGAAATGCCTCGAGATCTTTTATAGCAGGATATTTGAAACTGTGGCAGGAGTAGAAATTTTTCTCATTTTGTTTGCCCGATTTCAATAAGAATACATTCGTTCTATCGTGTGCCAGTTGTGTTAAAAGCACAAGAAGATCGGTGTCTTCACCGACAACGACCACATTTTCGTTTGCACAGTTAAGGCATCTGCTTCTTCGGCGGCCTGCTTATGGAGAATATCTGTCGTATTCAGCATTTTACGGAGCAGCGATATTAACTTCTTCTTGCTCTTTTCATTACTTAAAAATGTTGATTGCTTAATTGAGGGCAGATCACGTTTAACTTCAATCTCTGGTGCTGATGCTTTTTTCAGTCGTCTCATTCGCTCGGCAGTCTTCGTGCTTTTTTCACTCGCGTCCTCAGAATAATTATCAAAAATAATTGTGCATTACGTGCCGTAGTGACGCGTTACGTATGATATATAATTATTACAGATCTTGCCGTACTTCGCATTAAGATTCCAAGACACACGGTGCAACAGAAATCCGCCATCGATAACGAACATATTCCCAGTACTAAAATCAGGTAATGCTGACTCTGCGACGGGATCGAAGTGATCAAATAATTTCGATTTTTCGGTCTTTCTCATCTTACTTTCGTCAAATAAGGTGACCGGATAGGTTACTAACTCGTACGAAAAACACCGTTTCGAATCAGCATCACTTTGCTTCAATAGCCAAAGGCGCTGAAACAAGGCCGTTGGATCACCCGAACTTGGTGTTTCGTTTACTTTACGAACGTCGACTCTGCCAAGGGTAAAAACTCTATTTTTACGCTGAAACTTGACGTCCTTCGCATTTCGTCCGACTGATTTTCGCAACGACTGGAGTCCAACTTCATATGCATTGTAGCAATTAACACTATTAGCACCGATCAAACCAGATGCGATGTTCGTGATTTCAGCTGTTTGTGGAAACGGATCATGTGCTTGAAGCCACTACAAAAAGGTTTCGACTATCTTATTCTCACTTGACATTCTGGCGTCCGTCGCGTCTACATGTTGGCCGCTTGTTTGCAAAGCGCCGAAGTTCGATAGTTTTAAAGTTACCCTTTAACTCGGCCCAACGGTCTTTCTTTGCTCTAGGAACTACTTCCTTCGTTGTTATCCGCGTGGATGGTGTAATACAGAGTATACCCCCCATCGCATGGAAGGTATTGAGACTATCAAGAGTGTTGACATTATGATCTGCGTTATCGAATGCAAATTGCAAGTAGCATGAGGAGAGATCGGGCGTGACCCCGTTGCAGACATTCGACAGTTGGAAGTTCAAGCATTCCTCGTAAGTCGCACAAAAGCCGAGCGAGGACATCAACCGAACTACGTCCTTCGAACCTGTTTTTCTATGTAGCAACGTTGCCGTAGCAATCTGCACTGTTGAATGAAACGATCTTGGACGTACAGCAGATACGATGCAGTATGCTATCGCGGTTGATTTGGCCTGCTATGCCGCTATATTTTTTTTTCTTTTTTACTATAAGGCCATCGAGAAAAGTTTTTAGCGACGGGGGAATATCCTGTTCTGCGTTCTCAAGAAATTGGTGTGGCGCAGTGTAGCAGTCTGCGTTGTAGACAACCGATCTAATATCCTCGTGAATTATGTTCAGAGCTGCTTTAACAATTCTTATGCGTTCTTCCACGGTACTTTCTTAACGATTTGCGTATCAGTGATCGCTAAGAATATTGCCCATGCTATCGGTGAAGGAGAGAATAGTGTCCCGTCCGCGCGTTTTAGTGACAATAACTTTATCAGCATACTGTTCCTCGAGCTTCGATATAACATACCGAACGTCTACTCGAGGGCCAGTGTACGTACTAAGTATGTAATTCAGTACAAATTGACATTCATCATCGTTTTCATTTAAATGATCGATAACGTGTTGTACCCTTGGTTCGGCTGTCACTTGCTTCCGCGGCCTGTGAACGTAATTACGTGTGAATGCGCGGAGACACTTTGTGTGATATCGCAGTGGCTGAGCATAAATATCTGCAGATTCCAGACGTTCTTTTATTGCATCGGCGTCCGTGCGAAAAGCCGCTTTTTCTTTGAGCGACACCAGACGTGCTTCGTCGCTAATTATTAATACTGTACTCCCTTTAATCTCAGGCTTCTTACTTTCATTTTTGATAAAACAATCCGACGCATCTTCATTAAAAAACAAGCATAAATCGTTTGAATTATTATCTGTCGATGTGCTAGCTCGAGTTGACCGACCTGACATCGGTAGTTTGCTAGCGGCTGCAATATTATCTGGATGGGTGTAAGAATTATAGCAGGATGTATGAATGGAAGAACCAACTGCAAATTTAAGCTGAAACGTATCTTTTCTGCCACGGTAGGCCTTCCTCAGCGATTCGCGTCTGTTGGCCGAAATAATCACTCGATCGGCGGTGTCAATAGTTATGGAACAGATTTCGCACGTTGGCATGCTGTCATCCACTGTACTGTCAATTCCGCAAGCAAGTCCTATGCAGAAAAAGTAGCAGGTGAGATTGGACGAAATCGTATGTGAGAAATGATAATTAATTTGTATTAAAAAAAAACTGTTTATGTACAGGATTGTGCGTAAAATATACAAAATCGGCCGATTTTTTGTGTGCCGTGTGTTGTGTGTTGTGTGCCGTGTGCTGTGTATCGGTGTAATGATTATGCACACACACGACCCATGATATATACGAATCATAATTTTCGTCGATTTGTTGGTTTCAATTAACGTTTTGAAACAGTATATTGCAAAAAACAAACAAAAGTAGTACGCATGCGAATGCAATCATAATCGCTGCGGAAAATACCTGGCTTATACAGCGGCACGCAAGAACGGTTTGATTGCTGTGGCGACGGAGATTCGATGCCTCCAACGGCTTTATTCGAAAAGTGAAAGGAATCCTATGTAGTCGTGGGGAGCACCGTGATCGTGTACTCGCCTTCCACGGAGAGATCCTATAAATGTCGGCACCAAAGGTAATGCACATTATAATGACAAAATATTGAGCAGAACATTGTAATAACACTCTTACACGCGTTAATAAAACGTAATGTTCGAACAACTGTCATACATAAAATAGTAGTGTAATAAAAGAATGATAAAAACGGATACATTACTTACAATAACAGGAAGCGTCCTTAAATAATGTGGCAGTAAAGCTCCGTTTGTTGATCACTAATTTGCAAAATGTACAATTATCGAAGGGCAACTGCCCCGAGAAATCACTCTAATGTAACAAACTATGTTCACAGTATTCTCCAAGGTACAACTAATGAACAGCGGAGCGCATGTGGTCAACGTGGCCTGCGATCTATCACTGTACAACTACGAGGGGACGAGAAAGTAGCACGTACGATTTATTCTTCGTAGGGGAGAAGTATGTTCAAGACGCACTTCTCAAGTACGTAAAAATAGAGCCCTATTTGGACACAGATTGCAAAAGGAGATAATGACATGATCTCAGTTCAATCCTAATTGAAAAGGAGATCATTGTTCAGCCCCATTCGACAATGACCGAAAATATGTATGATCTCAATTATGTCAGTAAGCAAATGAAAAACCAGTAGGAATCCATCAATGACGAAAAACGGCACGATAATAACGTATCATTGCAATAATCACGATTTACTTATAATAGGTGCAATTTAAGGAAAAATGAATAGCACAATCGTGAAGAGCAGGAAAAAATACACAGATATAAAAAAAATAAGTCCATTTATGTTCTATTTTTGCTGCGATATGCAATTTGCAATTAAGGAAGCTCCGGACGGCCGCGGACAGCCTAGTATCGGTACAGAATGCGATCAGCGCGTACCGTTACCGACGCAGCGGAGCGAACGCGTTGCCGCACGCTTTTCTAGACTTTTCAAAATAAAGATTACTTCATAAGCATTAATGAATTTGGAAGGTATAAGTTAATTAGAACGGCCGCTTCAGGAAAAAAAGTAAAAGTACCGTATCTCGGCTTGTATTAGTCCTACAACAAATTTTTTTTTTTAAATTTATGGTAAAATAAGCGCATTCAAATGCACTTCATTGCAAAACCCTAAGTTGTAAAATGACGAAGTTGCAAAACATGAAAAATGTTTTTTTTTTTTTTTTTTTTTTCACATAATAAAAATTATTGTAAATTGGTATGTTGTAATATATTGTTATTATCTAGCGATTCTAATTGGTTTGGTCGGGATTCTATGGCGGTGACAGAAGTTACAGCGTGTCTAAGTTGTAAGTTAACAATTTCGCAATAGGTCACCATATTGATTATGGGCGACCGGTCTGGGCTCATTTTGTTGATAATGCCAATTATAAAGTATTCAAATTTTATGGAAAAAAAATAATTTCTTTACATGTTTTTTAATATTTTTTTTTGCGTTTTTCAACTTTGGCACTAGTTTTTGGTAAGAAATTTTTTTTTTTAATCTTTAAAATAATTAATATCTACGTAAAATCATCTTTTGTACAACTTTTATTTAAAACATCTTTTGCTAAGACCTATTGTTTTCAAGATATTGATGAACAGCTGAAAAAAAATCAGTTTTTGAAGTTATTTTGCAAGTAAAAACCATGTTCCGTACTTAGGTTTTTCTAGATAATTTAATGGCTTATTATATGGACCAAGACCTTTCATTTGAGCCTTTTTTTCCGCGGCCACCTCGCAACGGTTAAACCCTACTTTTGAACCCCTGGCTCCCCGACTAAAGGTTTGCCTAGCAAAAGTAAAAGTGCTGCTAGTCCACACGGCCACCGCAGCAACTCGCTGCTCTAGTACAGATGTAGTACATTAGGTGTGCCCACAGCTTGGGTTATAGGTGGTGGAAGGAGCTAGAGTAGAGGGGTTTGGTTTGGAAAACTCTTACGATCTGTACTGTAGAGACTCCGGCCAACAGCCGCGAGCCTTTACTTTGCCATACTGTATGAGCGACTCTACCACGCGATCTGGGAAAAATTTGACGTAGAAAAAAATGGGATTTAATAGTAAAGAAGTTCAAACCAATGTGTAGACAAAGAATATAGTATCCCAGCCAGGGATCACCGGCATCATCAGCAGAAATTGGGTACCTTAAAATTATAGAACATGTTTTGAAAGGTAACGTGTTTGGCTGCTGATTTGATGCTTTTTTGAGAGCAGAGAGTATCGGCACAACTTGCAAGGTGTGGATCTCAATGATGATTATTACCGTTTATGTACTCTAGTAATGGATAAAACAAAATGAAAAAACCAAGGATAGAAGAAAGTATATAGAAATGTGGTATCGGGCTTACTACGTTCACACAGAGGCAGGGAAAGGCCCCTGCTTACTAGGCCAGTAGAATGTTTGCGGAAATATTTAAAAAAAACCTTCTTCTTACGTTTTTATTAATCATCAGTATCCTTGATTTTTAAGAAGATGATACTATCAATTATTTGTTAAAGTTTCTTCTAATTTAGAGACAAAAATTTTAAACGTCTGTAGCACTTAACATTACACGAATGATTTCTGCAACTGTATACTGAAAAAACTCAGCGAGTAAGTCTCGGAACTCTGAGTAAAAGTGAATTTTCACAGAAAATCCGTTATTTTCCGATTATTTCAACTCTTTGTACATCTCATAACTTAATAATCCCGTGAATAAAATTCAATTTTCGTATGAAAATCATTTAGGAATTAGTTTTTTTAGTATAGTTGTAAATAGACTGTACTATTGGGCTCTTTGATTTATTATATTATCCGTATTCTTCAGTTCATCATCTGAAAAAAAATTTATTAATGTGTAATTTACCAAGGTTGTACTCAGAATTATTTTCCGGGGCGTAGGGGATGTTACCTACATGAATATACATATGGGTGATTCCGCCCAAATTTGCCCAGATCAACTTTAAAATTAGTTAAAACCAAAGTGGGTTAAGAAAATTTCTTTTACGTCATTTATATTGCAAATACCATGCTCAACAAATATCTGAAGCGATTGGACTACAAAGTTGTTTGTTAATTAGATATACGTTATTTGATAATAGTGAATTTTAGTCTATTTTCAACAAATGCTTTTTGCACGTATTACTTTCAGCACCGACAAATGCTTACATACAGTACACAACCCATACCATTAAAGACTACACTTGTGAATGAGGACGAAGGAGGACGGACAAGTCAGGAAGTTTTAGTAATCGCGTGAATTAAGGTGACACACACTCATCGACGACTGAGTGTTGAGTGGCTACGGACTCTGTTTCTCACGTTTGTCTACTTCCTGTGTGCAGTACGAGAACCCATTGTTTGATGGGATCGAAAATCTTTTCACTTGGTTTTTGGAACCAATGAGGTAGCGGTCAATTTATGAAGACGTAAAACTTGTTACAAAATGTAATCGCTTTGTTCGACAGCTCAATGATTGAATTTGGCTTTGAAATTGGTAGCAATTTTCGCAGTATGCATCAAAGTTTTCGACGCACATCTCAGGTTTTGACTATTTCATGAATTAGAACACAGAATTTTACGTAAATACGGTGCCTTGTAAAATTCCATTTTGTTTTGGAATTCGAGTACTAACGAAGTACACGATCTGGGCAAGTTCGCACGGAATCAGTCATATATACATAAATATGTATATGTATATTACTGGGTTATTTAAAGTTTGATGGGGAGAGGGGGGCTTTACCTCTCCAACCTCCTGTATGAAAACGGTCCTGTAATTTACAAAAAAACACGATGCGAATAAGGGTTGGCAAGAGTTAATTGGGGGAGGGGGGTTTTACCTCTCTTACCCCCTGCATGGATACGGTCCTGTAATTTACCAAAAAATACAATGCGAATAAGTAATAACAATATAGTACAATATCGTGTTAGCATATCTAGTAACTACTTAGTTTGCGTGACGCAACTACTTTCTCCTTTGAAAAATGTGTAAAAATTTATGTTTTGCAACTATTGCTTCCATTTTAGATTATTACATTTGTTCTAACTTTTGAAATCACTCAGTAACGAAAACATTCGTAAATAATCTGTTTATGTCGGTTCTATTTATTCAATAATCCTACAGTTTTTTTTCACATTCGATACGTCGATTCCATGTCAAACAATAGAAAATTAAGATCACGTTGTCATGTAAACGAACCACTCTCTATTTGTGCGCCTAACAGTTGGGCCAGATCCTAAAAAGCCTGTCAAAAAGGAAACACTTAAGTAATTAATCTAAAATTATAGAGATGTGAATAGAGGGGTTACGCTATACGGTCGCTTGTAAGTAGAAGCGTCCGCTCGGTAGAAAGAGAAAGAAAATCGGACGGGTATTGCATCTCTCCGTTAATTAACTCTAGCAGTCTCTCTGTTTGTTTCAATTCCTGACCAATATAAGATGTGTATACTCATGAAATATTATAGAATCTTTCTCGCCCTCCATGTAGTTTAAATTATAGATTATGTTACATCGATCTTCTGGGGCAAATGGCTTCGAAATAAAGACACTTGTTTATATGCGACGTTTCGTCGACTGGTGTGCCAACCTCTTCAGGCTTTTATTAACAAATTAAATTATTTATAATGACTGATTTTATAGGTACGAATTTACAAAACAAATAACAGTAGATTACCTTATTATTAAACACTAAAGAAAATGTATTGCACGTATCAAGCAAACGACTTATACGCAAGTCAAACTGGCAAAGGCCTCGACGTTACACAGAGTTCTCGTTTTAGACGCGCGAATCGGTGTGCTCATGAAAAAGGTACAATGACCTTATCTGATGAACACGTGTATATCTGTATTCGTACATATACCCTAAGACCAGAAACGTACAGATTTAAAGAATCTTTTGTATGTATGACTCAAACTATATATATATATTCTATCTTATTTATATTATGACTGTTGGAGACAATGTAAAGCATTTCAGAAGCTAAACGTTCATTATAATTTGGCTCTTTCTCTTATATTTTAATATCATTCCATTTAAAGGTGTGTCTATTAGAAGTTTGGTGTGATGAAACCACTAAATTAGATTTATGATTATTCATATGTTCCCTTTTTCTCACTTTTAGAGCTCTTTTTGTCATTTTGTCATTTCGTTGTACTTAGCGGGGCAGTTGCCACATAAGATTTCATATATTACATTTGTATTATCTAAAATTTGTGTTTTATCTTTGCCCAGTTGAATAATACTATTAAGTTTCTTGTAAACTCTGTAATCTATTTCTATGTTAAACTTTTTTAGATATTGTCTGATTTTATCAAAAAATATGGGAGAGTATGGTAGAGTTAATATTGATATCTTGTTTAGAACTTTCTCTGCACCATTTAAAGTGTTTTAGTTGTAAATAATGGATATTCTTTTTTTACTGTATTTTTATTAAAATAATGTGGATAACTGTTCTTGTGTAGCATCTGCTGTACTAGCTGTAGAGAGCCTTGAACTACAGGCCAGCCACATTCTTCGAGCATCAAAGATTCCATTTATTAAGATAATAGTACTTACAAAATTTTTATCTAACAACACATATTTTTTATTTATTAATAAATTTTACCGTCAAATGTTCGGTACTCCTATGGGGTCACCTATTTCTCCTCTTTTGGCTGCTTTGACGCTTGAGGACTGAGTTAGTGTCTGTGGGAGATAATTAAAAGATAAACATAATATTGAGCCACTTTTTTACTTTTTGTCTGTTTATGATTCAATTACATGTGTTCATAACGACAGTTTAGAAACCAGTTTCCAAGTCTTTAATGACGATAATATTTATCTAAAATTTACTCATGAAGTAGAAACTAACCGCAACATCAATTTCTTAGACATTACACTGATCAATAAAAATAATAAGATTATAACGAATTGGTAAATAAAAGAAACGCCCAGAAATAGAATTTTTCAATTTTGAATCGAGTCACACTAAACAACGAAAGATAAACATAATTTCTAATTTATTATATGGAGCTATAAAATTATTAGATAAATCTTTCCATGGTGAAAACATCCATATTGTACAGCAGATGCTACACAAGAACGGTTATCCACATTATTTTATTAAAAAATACAGTAAAAAAAGAATATCCATAATTGACACCTAAAACACTTTAAATAGTGCAGGGAAAGTTTCAAACAAGATATCAATATTAACTCTACCATACTTTCCAATATTTTTTGATAAGATCAGACAATATCAAAAAAAGTTTAACATAGAAATAGATTACAAAATTTACAAGAAACTTTATAGTATTATTCAACTGGGCAAAGATAAAACACAAATTTTGGATAACACAAATGTAATATATGAAATCTTATGTGGCAACTGCCCCGCTAAGTACACCAGAATGACAAAAAAAGGTCTAAAATAAATAAAAAGGGAACACCTGAATAATCATAAATCTGATTCAGTGGTTTCATTACACCAAACTTCTAATAGACACACCTTTAAATGGGATGATATTAAAATAATGAGTCATACGTACAAAAGATTCTTCAAATCTGTACTTTTCTGGTCTTAGGGTATATGTACGAATACAGATATTCACGTGTTCATCAGATAAGGTCATTGTACCCTTTTCATGAGCACACCAATTCGCACGTATAAAAGGAGAACACTGTGTAACGTCGAGGCTTTTGCCAGTTTGACTTGCGTTTGCTTGATACGTGCAACATATTTTCTTTAGTGTTTAATAATAAGGTAATCTGCTGATATTTGTTTTAAATTCATACCTATAAAATCAGTCATTATAAATAATTTAATCTGTTAACAAAATCCTAAAGAGGTCGGTACACCAGTCGACGAAACGTCGCATAAAAAGATGTATTTTTATTTCGAAGCCATTTGCCCCAGAAGATCGACGTAACATAATGTATTGCTCATGAAATAGTTAATTGTCTTTACCAAAACATTATTCTTATTTTATGAATGTGCAAATCAGAAAGGTTATTATTTATGTACCCTATTCAGGTCCTAAAACATTACCACTAATAGGACGTACTTTAGAACATAAATTACTTAATCGAATAAAAAAAGGTTAATAGTTATCTTATATGATGTAAGTTTTCCTTTGTATAATTAATGAATATTCAATATTGTGTATTTTTGATTTTTCTTTAAAATATTGTTTTTTACTAAAACAGTTTTTCTGTATTTCAAGGAAACATCTAGAAACCAAGAATAAATTACAAGATACAAACGTGCGCCTCAATAGTAAAGCATTAAAACTTATTATTCATTGATAATTACAAACACTATTTATTCACCCGTAAATATTGCCATCTTACTGTTACGCATGCAAACTCGGTATTTTAAATCATCTAATTTGTCGCTTTCACGCTTAAGGCGTTTATCTGAATAATTTTGAACAACAAGATAAATTCACTGTTGGCGATGATCGTATAAAGGTTCTTGTTCAAAGCTGTGGCCATCGTTATTAAAAATATTAAAAGGTAATAAATCATGCTTAAAACGTCGCAAATTTTTTTCAGTAACAAAACAGATTTTAAATACGTCATCGGATGCATTATGCAACCCCCTTTTTTTTTTAAGATTGTTGGGTTTGATAGTGTTGTAGAAAAGCCTTGCAACATATTTTGGCACTCTGCACAATGAACATGTCGTTTAATAGAATATTATTATAGATAATATTATATATAATATTATATATAAGGTATTCAGACTGTAGCCATTTTCGATCGGTTGAATAGTTATGAAAACCCCCCTCCATTTTTTAAGATTGTTAGGTTTTATTGTCTTGTAGCGAAGCCTTGCAACACATTTTTACACTATGCACAATGAACTTGTCGTTTAATAGAATACTATCATAGATAATATTATGGATAATATTATCTATAAGGTATTCAGACTGTAGCCGTTTTCCATCAATTGAATAGTCGTGGTCCACCAAGAAATGCTTCTGGTGTAAAAATGATGCCACTGGAAAGTCTTTGCTTTTTAACGAACGTAAAGTAGTACTTTTTGTGCTCTCGTATGTATTTTTTTCATCATTTTCTGTAATGGAAGAGTTAATCAAAGACGTATCATTTTGTACATCGAATATCATAAGCGTTTTTTCTTGCGGAGTGCAGTTGGCTGATGCTAGCACTTCCACATTTATATTGTTCAATGATAGTTTTTTTCATGCCAATCAAAACTGTACAGTTGTTTGATTACTTTTAAACCCGTTCATACGTCTCATTATTGCAAAAAACATTTCAATATGATCCTTGCTTATTTTGTACGACAAAAAATATTTAACCGTTTTTTTTTTGTAATCAATGACTTGCACAGAGCATATAAATTTCGCAAACAAATAATAAATCCAAGGAAGCCTGTTTTTACAAGTTTCGATTGCAGTACAAATTTGTTAACAAAATTACTTTGTTTCCCTGAATGATTTTCAATAGATCCACTTTCTGCTTCTAAATAATTTTTGAACGATGCACTTTGCTTCTCTGAATTAATTTTAACGGCTTAACTTTGTTTTTCTGAATTACTTGTTACAGATGTACTATTTTTTCACACTTATTATGTCCTACATCTTTTGTTTGACTGCTTTTAACCGGAACAATGACTTCTAAGTGCTCAACAAATTGTTCGTAAGTTTCGAGCAGATTTTTCAGTCAAGGTAGTATTTTCTCTGTAATAGCTTTCCTGTCAGATGTTTTACAATACAAACTCTTTGCATTTTATACGTCAAACACGCCATTAAACATCTTACAAAATTGCGCAGTATCTAAGGCACCTGTAAAATCGTTATGTTTTAGAGTATTCTCGAGAAAATTCAGAGCACTTGAGGTGCTGGAGCTTAGATTAAAATGATCACTACATACTGTAGCATTATTTGCCACTGATGACAGTCCAAGTGCTGATATCCATTTTTCTTTTAAGACATGATCATCAGGAAACCTGCAAAATCCAAGATGCTTTACGATTAAAATTTTTTTTTCACAACGTACATGTTCTATTTTTTGTTTTTTTATTCTAAATCTCAATAAATATGCATGAAACCAGCCACGATATGCGATCATTACTTTATACATTTCACAAGAAAATTAAAAGAGATAAAATTACGTTTATTAACACTCTTTTTTTTATTACAAATACTTTTATTTATTACACACTTACTTGTGAAAACTGCAACTGCTGTTACCAGGAATTAAAAACCTTTTGCAGGCTGAGCATATAGACCTAAGGTAGGCCTGCCTACTTCCAAAGTGTGGCCAGGGTGCGAGAGAGAAAGGAATAGAAAAGTTAACACCTTCCTCTCTCTCTTACTAAACGCTCATTAGTTACCAAAAACCCACCGACTGAGAGTAAGAGAAAGAAAGGTGTCAACTCTTCTGTACCTTTCTCTCTCGAACCGTCGTGCGAGTTTCTTTAGAATAGTCGGGAGTATCATTGCTGAGGGGTGAGGAACGGGGTGTCCCCGGCCCCGCGCAGCCCTACCCCCCTTACCGCGCACCTCCTCCCACAGCCTATGAACT
>JAPYYV010008093.1:0-12884 GCA_030522625.1 Copidosoma aretas | reverse complement strand
ACCACAATGTATAAGGATAGGCGAAGGGGTGGCGCTGATGTCGGAGAGCCTTCTCTCGCAGCTTTCCAAATTCGCCACCTTATGTAAATTTACATTGGTGATTGGCGCTTCAGCTGAGTTCAAATCCCAATTACATGCCCGTACACTGTACTTGATTCCGGAGATCGACGAAACTGCAACTCTACCGCTGCGCCAACGTGCCGGTGAAAATATATATATATATATAATTATAATCAACCCCCCCCCCCCTTACAAAGATCCTGCGTACGCCCCTGTAGTGAGTAAACGTGTACAGTGATAAAACAAATTTAACATAATTTAGCATTGGTGATCAGTTAAAAAGTGAACAGATACTGTTTCACCGTGTTGCGCTAAAGCCAATATGACAAGCAGCATTGTGTTCCCCTTCGTTTTTTCGTTCAGAGCCCTATAGTCAGCGTCGTAGAAACTATTTCTGTTCGATTCTTTAAAACTCGCTAATGAACAAAAAGCCATCTTGAGAAATTCGGTACCAGATATATTCATTTCATTTGTAATAAATCCTATTTCCGAAATGTAATATTAAGCCGGTAAATGGAATGATAATTTTTGTTCTCTGTTTATTTTCATGTAGAATACTATTAAATATCAAAGCTACAAATAAATAATTTTCCATAAGTACAGTACTAATCATGTTCAAAGATATCATTGATGATTTCCATCCCGAACTAAGGCAGTATTCCAAATTTATCACCAAACAACATATGGCAATCAACAAGGACAGATCTAGCCGTGGACGCGCGCTCTCTCGTGTATATATCCCCAACATCCAGTGCTAGCCTCTCAACAACATCAGAATTATGCCAGTGACTGTACAAAGAGCGTGCGATGACATTTTAAGTACACAAACCGTGTACGTTATATAGTCTACGTTCCATCAGTATAAAAGTAAGTCCTGAATAGAATACATGGAACTGAGGGCTCGCATTAACAATGTTTTATCGAAGATCTGCGTGCCCCAGCATTTAGAGTGCGAGAGCAGAGGCGCGCGCGCTTTGTACATACAAGTAAAGAGGGTGGCGAGTTTCGAGGCGTCACCAACTTTGCGAGGGTGTATAATATATATACCCATAGCGTGAGGACCAAGTATAAAGTTGCTGGGGTCGAGAAACTGCTGTAACAAAGAGGGTCATTGTGTGTTTTGGTGAACCAAGGTCAGCACCTCCCGCTTTTCTCAGTCATACTGTGTTATAGGGCGAATTTGTTTTCGATCATGCTCTGATCTTAGGTTGTTCAATTTATCACAGATGCGTCTAGGTATAAAGGTTCACCGGATAGAAGGATTTTTATTAAAAAGCCAAGATTTTCAACTTTAGGAATAGAAAACCAAACCATCAATTTTTTGTTAAGTAAAATGTTATGTTATTTTTTATTTATCTTCTTTTTCTCCTCCGTCTTCTTGAATGATACAAACCAACTGATTTTAACATATTCTTCCATACTGCCAGGCCACAGCCTGGATGGCACACTCGGGGAAAACAGTAATGATAGAATCTATTAAAGTCCGAAGCTTATGTGAAGTGAAGCTAAGGCGAAAATTCCAACCAGCCGTGAGTTATTAGTCGGAACCCTAACTTGACAATACAGGATTCAATGACCAGGGCCGAAGTAGACACTTTTTTTTCTTATCTCGGTACCTAATTCAGCATCAGATATTCACGGTATCGAAGAAATCAACAAGAACGAAAAAGAGTTAGGGTACATCGATCATCGCTGAAGAAGCACATCACAACAATATTGAACATATGATTAATTATACGCCCACTAATGCAGTAAAGAGGGTACAAACATGTGAATTATCGAGCATAGGCGGAGCTTCTCTTCATACCTTTAAGCACCGCTCATTTATTTCCTATTATTCGCACGAGTACACTCAACTACTCCCCCACTAGCTTACCCCCTCGTAACCTCATAGTGGCTCTCTCTGCTCCACTTGAGTCAACTCCCTCGCTCTCTCCGTCTTACTGTTGCGCTCTCTTCCCCTTTTATTCGTCTTGTGTTTTCGTCCATCCCAGCATGTATACGTATAACCTCTTGAGCTCTGGATCACTTGCCCTTTTTCTCCCGGACGACCTTATAAGAATGTGTTGCCCTTTTATTCCTTTTAATAATACTTGTTTATTCACAGTTCCCGTCTACACGTACGTATTTTGAAACGATGGTCCGAAAGACAACAGCGGAGGCGAAGGGCCATCTCTGAGAAATTCTCGAGAATGTATATTTACAAAGACGGTTTTCAATCCCGCACCGTGATCTGGAAGACCGATCTTTTGTTTGTCCAACTGATTATATGTCGCTCTTTCTCTTGAAGATTTTGCGTACGATGGTTAGGTGTACAGTGAAAAGAATGGATTAAATCAGATGGACCAAAAGATATATTTATATACTGTTTTCGTGTTCAATATTAACGCCGTAAAATAGTATTTTAACAATTAAATAAGAATTGAGAACTTTGAGTACAATCTCAAAACATTGCATTGCAGAGTAACATAAGCGAACTTTTTTTTCATTCAGAAGATTAAATTGACTCTTTGAGGAAAAAGCCTGAAGTACCTAAGTTCAACCACTTACTTGAAAAATTTCTCCTGAGAAAAATGAAAAACAGCCAATTTACTGTTGATCCCACTCCGCGTCCTGCCAACATGAAAATCCCTGCCAAGCAGAGAACATGTTGCAACGAGTGGCAATGCGCTGTCAATCAGACGCGAATTCACTCTTCCTCGATGGTTTCAACTTGCGTCCCCATAACGAGAACAGCAACTCCCAGGACTCCACTTTAAACCGACTGTCGCTTCGAGGCCCAGGGGCAGTGCGCTGCACGCACGCTCGAACTCAATAAATATACGTACAGAGAGAGAGAGAGTCTACAAAACGTCAACAAAAATTGGGTGCGGTCCGCGTCGAGCCGAAAAATAGCGGCCTTGCAGCAAAGTCACGTGTGGCCCTCGAGGAAGATTCGTATAGTCTCTCTTGCTTTTCATCACGTGCACGCGCCAACGCTTTTTGAACCATATGCGTACGTGGCCGAGAGGGTTGGGCCGGGGAGAGGAGCCACATCGCATCTTTATTCGTTCCACTCGTCGAGTGTCATGCTGGCGCACTGCACGCAGAATCCAGATTGGCACTCACCCAATTTCCAACGGTACAGCCAGGAAGCGTAGCAATAACAATAGTCTATTATAGCCGATTACCACTGTCATGTATATATATACACGTATGTAGACGTATGTATGTCTTTTCGCGGGTGTATACTATACAGGCCCGCCAGCACAGCCAGCGCATGGATTAGTATTTCAATTATTTGTACAATGCACAGGGCGCATTCGAGTGGCGGCGCGTGGCCGTGTTTATACGCCGCGACGTCGCCGTTGGCGCTGGGCCGGTGCGTATTATCGAGCGTGGGTTCGTCGCCGAGGCGACGTATACGTATGTACGATTACGAGGAAACAGAGAGGGTAATCCGACCGAGAGTCGGCAAGGCCTTATCCCTGCTTTACCGGTCAGAGCACGTCCGACCGCGCGGGGTCCACGGTAGCCCTCATGGCTCGTGAGAATACCTAAATTGATTTTAAACCCTTTGTCTTTTGTCTGTCAAGCCCTTGACAGCCGGGGGGTGGAGAGCTCCCCCCCCCCCCTCTTCCCAAGTATACCACTGCTGCTACCCTCGTGGGTATTATTATCACGCGGATCCTTCGTCCAAGCCCGTCGGTAGGGATTTAACGGATATTTTGTTTTAATGGACTTTTGGGCAATTCTGGTGTGAAAATTATTAAGATTCGCTGTGAACAGCGTTAATGAAGTTTGCTTGGTCCTGCTATTATAATCACCCATTAAAGGTAGGGGAAACCAGAGATAATGAGAGAATAACAATGTTCATATTTAGTTCAAACATTGCTATTGAAGATTAATCGAATCATGTTTATTTTCACAACAATTCACATTCCATATCATGATTTTATGTGCAGTTTAAAAGCAGCTGTAGAGTACTGGATTACACGAATGTTTCATCCAAATCTTTTCCAGCACAGTAACATTTCAAAATTTATAATTGACCAAACGATGGTTATATTTACTTCAAAAAATCGATGTCCAAGATGGCGAGCGAATTTTCAGCGTTACTTTTGCACATATAGATTGCATTTAACCGTAACTTATATATCCAGCGTAATCACGCTGCAGAGCGACGTAGGCCAATTAGTCGATTCGGAAGAGCACGAATCAGCGCCCGCGGTAATGCGAGGATGTCAAAGACGCTTGCTGTTCTCTTGCGGCACTCTCTCAACTTGTATGTATATTTTTTTTTTTATTGATCTCTTTTCTGATCTGAATGAGGTAAAACGCTATCGCATGACCAGACGGTCCACCAAGACGGCGATGTCTTCCTGCTGGCACCAGGCTGAATAATGAGAAGCCAGCTTAGCGATGAGTGTTAATCTTTTTTTTTTTTCCTTGGTGGAGTGTTTGCTCGTCAGGGATGTTTTTGTTACGTAAATTGTTTGTATGCTGTTCACATGAATATTCGTGGACAAATTGTAATATTCTTCTTTTGTTCTAATATTTTTCAAAAAGTATTATGTTTCTAAAAGTTATTATTTGACGATGAAATAACTAAGCTCGTGTTTATTTTATTAGTATGTCTCGAAGTCAATGCAAAAACTGACGCATCAATCAAATGAAAACAAGAAATAGAAAATCGAATGCACGGCCTTATACCGACATCATTGATGCCTCGATAATTTTCAATAAAGCTTCCTTAGGATAAAAACGAATAAGTAAACGGGAAGAACCTCAAAGCCACTTGAAAATGATAAGGGGAAATGTGATTGCTCTTGTCGAGCGGTGCCTGCGGTTAGGCAACTTTGTGCACACCCAAGCATTGACTCAGGGGGCGATGAAAAATGCGATCGATGAGACTCTCGTTATTTTTCCTCGGGATATGCAAATACAACATGGGTGTATTTTTGCACAGGCATGGTTGGCTTCTGTCAGGTTTCAATTTCGACTATTTTGGACTTTTTTTTAAATCGAATATTTTTTTGTTATTATTATCACGGCAGTATTTTCTTAACATTGGAAGATTTAATTGAATCGTTAATACTGATAAACAGCGTGCCAACTTGGCGCATGCCCAATTTTCGTAGCAAATGCGATATAATCAAAAATATTCTGTCAAACATAATTGCATGTTTGATGAGCGTACAATAATTATCCTGGAAAATTAAGCGGCCTCGTAAAGCTGTTGAAAAATGCGCACCTATGCGAGTGACTTTGATTTCTCTCGGGGTGTTGTACACTTATAATATGAGCATAGGTATAAAGGTTCATTGAGAGACTTTTCTTTCACTATTGCAAAAGTGGCCGTGCGAGAGCGTAATACGCAAATGGAATCAAGAGAATTCAAACACATACTATCTGACCCTTATCTACTGCTTTCAATAATCCGTTACCAGTCACAGTGTAGGGTTTTTTTACTACCTCCCCGTCACGTGCCATAACACAAAGTCTCTCACAGTTACATGTATAAGTACATACGTATAGCGGCAACAGCAGCATGTGCAATATTGGCTTTTGTTGGTTGGCGCAAGGTAACTTATTTATTTCCAAGCGTAGCGATTCTCAGACAAGATATACCGCTCAGGGGCTTCGTAGGTGACTTTTTCCGGAGATAAGGCGGAGCGCTTGTGTATGTGTGAAAGTATACTTACGCGAGTTTGAATTTTGTCGCATGGCTATTTTATGGAAATGTGGAGTACCTGCTTGAATTATCTCTCCTTCTCTCGGCAAACATCAATTATGGAGTGAAAAGAGAGGAGACTTAGGAGGGTATTTTAGCGCACCAGTC
Organism: Copidosoma aretas; assembly: GCA_030522625.1. Classification (NCBI taxonomy): domain Eukaryota; kingdom Metazoa; phylum Arthropoda; class Insecta; order Hymenoptera; family Encyrtidae; genus Copidosoma; species Copidosoma aretas. The sequence goes on along the minus strand of JAPYYV010008093.1, from coordinate 7,003 downwards.
TTACGCTCTGTTTTGCTGCTTGTGCATGACAAGTTTCAATTCCCAAGGCCTTTATGTGGTGTCGTGGCGAGAAATTAATGTGCGAAATACATCAATCACGACGCCTTCGGTTATATTTCGCTTTTTTTAATGATAGCATTTGATTAATTAAGAAGCTTTCTGCGGCCCCATTAGCTTTAGATTAACTCTTAATTCATTATAAAAACTATTTTCTATTCAGCTATTTCATTGCTGCTGATAAATTCTATCACATACTTTGCATACATAAGCAAACATATCACTGACAATTCATTGTTGTTAATTTTTCTTAACAATACAAGGAATGAAGTAGAGTCTTGGAAATAAATGCTGGAAACATTCATTTGTTTTCAACGAAATGTCTTGTAGTAGCGATGGACTGAAAGTTATTCACTGTTTAAAAAAATACAAGAGCTAAATAAGCAATCACTTGAGCAATGGCCTGTACGACCATTGCGTACGATTAGGAGGCGTTGTTTTTTGTGAAAATTGGATTTTGTTGTTGACTTCCTAATACGTAAATAGGTCATTTCACGAAAAACAGGATATTTTGGTGTCTGAAATAGGATTTTCAATATTTAATGTTTAGAATTTATTTATTATTTTTCCTACGTTATGTGAGGTCCAAACTAGCTGTAAACTTTTGGACCCGGTTCTATTGTCATTTTTAGAAAACACATGCTAATTTCAATGGGATTTTTAAACAACTTCAAAAAAACATTACGGTAATGACATTTTAGCCTGTTTTAGAAATAATTAGTTCACACCGATCAAATGAAGTTTTGTCTCAAAGTAAGGAAATATGTTGTTTATAAACATAGGCTTCTTGAAATTTCATAGTTTTTGTAAAATAAGCCATACACGTTATTGAAAACTATTCTCCTTAAGTTTCAGGGTAGTGGTAATGATGTTACATTGGTTGTCAATTATTCGTCAAAGTTTATTCATTTATTTATGCGTACATTATATAATAAAATAACTAAATATGAAGACATCATACAATAACTTATTGATTTACTATATTATATAAGTATAGGTTATTGAAAACTACTCTATTAAAGTTTGCAGTGTAAGATAAGTCAACTCACGAACCATATTCTCCTTATTTTCTACTCTGTTATTGATCGCTCACTGCTCCGCATAATACGTGTTCACTCGATGGATGACTAGATCACACTGTATACAAAACATCAGGTGAGCTGCGCAGCTCATTGCACTGTATATAGTGCGCAGCTCAATGACTCACTCAGCTGACTCTGGTAGTCTAGTGTCTCTGCTGACTCAGCTCACGATGTTCCGTTTTCAGTGTGATCTAGTCATCCATTGAGTGAACACGTATTATACTAAGCAGTAAGCGATTAACACCAGAGTAAGAAACAAGGACATTATATTTCGTGAGTAGACTTCTCTTACAATTAAAACTTAAATAGAGTTGTTTTTAATAAGGTATACGTGCCTAATGGCTATTATATAATGTAATAATTATATAATATAATAGGTAATTCAAGCAACACAATAATAATGTATGTTTAATAATTTCACTGCATAATATATGCATGAGTCATTCCACAAAAAGCGGGATATTTTTGTGTATAAAATAGGATTTTAAAAATTTAGTGCTTAGAATTGGGGAGATTATCATTCGTGTGGGCACTATATTATAGGCAACTGGATGGGTTATTGGTTATTAGTGTCATTACCGTAATGGTACTTTTTTTGGCAATTCTGATAGGCATTTTTGCCCCAAATAGACATTTTTCAATAAAATTTAGTTTTGTACATATGCAGACTAGAAGCCTTCGTATACTGTAGTCAATTTGTTGATAATTTAAAATACGTCTAAGATTAGAGGCATTACGGTAATTACCGCTTATTTTAGCCAGCAGATCTCTCTATATTAACGATGACACTACATCTAGCCGCATTTGAATTTCTAGTTGAAAAAAATTAGTCGATATTCTTGTTTTCTCTATCATACAAAATGGTAAAATCCAAATGTCAAAGAATAAACCACTTGGCCATATAGGGTAAAAGACCGTATTATCGATCCTTGTCCTAATATGGAGGTTCTGTGTGAATATGATATAAATGATAAAGAGAGTGCAATATACAATTAATACTTTTTTTGCAGACTACGTTGTTATATCAATACATTTCAAAATGGAATAGTACTTATATGTTATGTTATCTTTATTTATACAATTATTACTCAAAACCTCGATAATAAATACAGGGCTCGATAATATGGTCTTTCACTCCTACTAAATCATTTGTCTCATGCAATAGAAAAGTGTTAAAACCATGCTTTACGATTGGAACACCTTGTACACTTTAAACATTTTTTTGTCTTCCTAATCGACTAGAAAGTGTGCTGGTAGGTTTAGATTATTGAAAAATACATCTTTAAAAAATTAAAATCTCAACACATGTGCAGTAAAAGGCGCTAAAAATAAGATTTTTAAATTCTTCGCATTACGGTAATGACATGAAAGCCTGTTTTTTCCATCTTACAGCCACGCAAAATATTTTTTTCGGCTTGATTTTATAAAGAATATAGAGACAATTATTTAAAAATATATAGAGACAATTAGTTCACACTGTTTGATAAAAGTGTTGGCTCGAAATAATAGAATGCATTATTTATAAACATAGGCTTTATGAAATGTCGCAGTTTTTTCGAAATGACTCATATGTGTATAATATATACGTCTAAGGTCCCTCGTTGTCCGATCGTTCTGAATTTCTTCACCTTTATTATTATTTTTTTTTTTGAAACAAGAAAATGCCATAACGATTACTTGTTGTAAAGTTGAAGTTTGTTTTTTTCTCGTGCCTTGGGTTATTAATGTCACGTATGCATGTATAGATATGTGACTAAAAGTTAGCTGTTCATCATGAATGCAAATCAACTAATAGAATCATTCAGAGTAAGGATTAGCCTAATTACTCTACTGCATTCGTAGAATTTTGTTTGTAACCAATATGACTGGATCGACTTTTAACACATATATCAGTATCACCGCCTGAAAATCTATGTATGAAGATTGAAGTATAAATACGAGGTGTGATCAAAAAGTATCGATAACTTTTTTTTCTCAAAAACGATTTATTTTTAATCAATATCGAATTTGTCCGCTTCAAAGTAATTCCCAGCTGACATAATACATTTTTGTCAACGCCTTTTCCAGTCTTCAAAGCATTTTTCAAACTCACTTATTAATAGAGCTCTTTGCTCCTTCAGCGATCCCTCTTTTATCTCTTCAATGGTGTCAAAACGTCTTTTCAAAGTTTTTTTAACCTTGAATGATTCGTCACCAGTTATGTTGAAATTCTTAAATTCTGGATCATTATTGCTTTCATTCAGCAATTCTTCGTGTCATGTCAGTGAAAATTTCTTGACATGATCCAAATGATGTATAAATGTCATCAGCTACTTCTCTGACAGTAATTCGTCGATCTTTTAGAACAATTTGCTTAACTTTCTTGATGTTGTCCTCGTTAATTGAAGTGTTAGGGCGCCCATAACGATCATCATCTTCGACGCCTTTACGACCCTCTGAGAAACGTTTATACCACCCATAAATTTTTGGTTTACTCATAGTAAAGTCACCATAGCCTTTGTTAACATTCCACATACTTTATTGCACTTTATTTCATCTTTTACGCAAAATTTCATACTAATTATTTGATCTATTTTTTTTAATAAACAAAAATCGCAAAGCTTATAAAAATACGTCTCACCTTGGCAACTGCCACATAAATAGTAAACAATAAAAACAGCTGAAATTTTGATCATACTTCAGGGGCATGTGTACCAATATAATAAAGGAAAAATTTTGACAATCAGACTCTCCAAACCTGTGCAATTTCAAAATTCTCGTTACTTATTGATCTCACCTCGTATATCCTACATAGGTAGGCATTTTTAACGTACACGAAATATTAGAATTCCAAATACATGTCGTACACGAGCTAAAACGTAAATAGTAGACTGTTTTCATCGTCATTAGTCTATTTAATTTCATTAAAGCTATTGAAATATATAATACTTATGTCCTATAGTAAATTACATTAAAAAAAAAACCATCCAGTCTCTTATCTGAAAACTAGCCTTGAAAATTTGTACCTAATACCAACTAAATCATGCTTACTTCAGGTATACTTAAAAAAAAAAAAAAAATTGAAAAGCTTTGCGCAACGCTGTTTTTTTATTGCTTATACCTTGTGAAATATTTTGATGTAATTTTTTACGTGACCGTACAAACATGTCAATTTTTCATTCGAAAATGGAAATTGAATCAAAGATGTATTGAGGGTTACCAAAGTGATGGAGAAATTATATTATATAATAATGATAATGGGTTTTATTACAAAAGTACATTTGAGAAATGACAGCGTACGGCGCTTTACATGCGAATGCACACAAAATTCAAAATATACCTACTGACATTAAATTACATACGAGAGTCTTAGCGCGATTGCGGTACGGGGTGTTCTTATTGTTGTAATAAATTTTTTTCCATGACTTATTTTGAACAATTATTATAATTGCTATACATAATGTATGAGCACTAAATGAGGCACTGAACGGACGATCGACGTATTGACATCAATTTATAAAGAAAAGAGATTGATCGGTGATTTATTTTTTCACTCTCATCCCTGCGTTACATTGCATTTGTGCTTAAAAAAAGTATTGGTCTTTTTCATACGTTAATAACGTGTAGTAGAAAAATGACAAATATCACACGTTGCGCCTTCACTTGAATGACAATATGAGTATGAAGAAAATAAAAATACAATAACAAGGTAATAAGCGTATATAATTATTTTCAAGTAAATAGTAGCGCGAAAGCCGGGGCCTCGTCTGCTTCTCAAACCGGCCACATAGCGCTCTCGCGCTATTGGATAACATGATAACATTTGTACATTTACAATACACATCATAAAAAACTAACATGATCATACAAAATATTATAACGTATCTAAATACATTTGACTTTATTTTTGTCTAATTTTTTTTGTTTTAATTTCCTGCAGAAAATCTGGTGACAAAGTTAAATGTATATTTTTAAATAAGACACTCCCATACATTGCGGTCATGCCTAAAAATCGGGATTTTGTTTGAAACAAAGAAGTTGTGGAATTGGTGGTAAGGGTATCATGTTGGAAAGAAGAGTATGAGTACGTATAACAGCATCGCACAAAAGGAACTATCTCAGCACGTGCGGTAATTGGAAATGAAAGTGTTTTTTTTTTTAATGTATAATGTATACGGATAAAAAAGGCTTACGTATCAAGATAACGTTGCTATGTATAAGCAAAAAATATCATCGGTGATATTGAGCAATTATGAGCACTTACTTTACACAATTATGTTTTTAATTAAAATGACCTAGTAAACTTACAGCGTATACGTCATTTAAATTAGTGACCGTAATTTGTGATTATAAAGACATGCTACTGTAAAAGTAACATTGTCGTGACAAGTCCACGAGTTCTTTCGCAGCGGCGGAGCCTACTTTATATGGGATTTCGTGCTCCTACTCGAATTTCAGCATAACCATCCAATTTAAGGAAGTTCCATAATCAGATATAGCCATATTCTAGAATTATTTATACAGTAAGTTGTGGAAATCTAATAACACGAAGATAATTTTTGTACGGTACGAGGGTGATCTTTGTATTGAATAACAATTTGTTTTCTATTTTTCATTGAGCATGCTAAGATATTGTCAAATATAAAAATACCTCAATTAATCCAATAGGAAATTTTCAATTTTTATCCGATTTTAATTTTACAAGGCTTGTTTTATTCTTCAAACGATTTGAGATAAGGTTAATGTGCAAAATTTCTTCAAAGATTTAACTTGTCCAAAGTGACGTACAATTATTCATACGAAATGGTAAGGAAACAGGTAAAAACTTATATTTCCGTACAAACAATTTCACGTATCTTTAGACACGTTAGTTATTTGAAAATATTTATCAGGTTGACCCTATCTAAAATAGTTTAAGGAATAAAACAAACCTTGTTAAATTAAAATCGTAAAAAAATTAAAAATTTTCCATTGGATATATTGAGATATTTTTATAATTGTCAATATCGTAGGATACACTAAAAAAAATGAAAAATAATTTTTTTTTTCCACACTAAGATTACCCTCCTGTTGTAAAAAAATGATCTTTATGTTATTAGATTTTCACAACTTACTTTATAAATAATCTAGAATATTGATATAATTATGCTTATAAAACCTCTTTAGTATAGGTATCTCAAAAACCATTGATATGAATTGTTAAGTGATCATAAAGTCGATAAAATGAATTACAGATTTTATTAGCAAAAAGTATATTATTGTTTAATATACCAGTCACTATCGCTCTGAAAAATTGCTTACTAATTTACAGAAATCCGGAAGACTCTGGCAGCTGCGATATTTGCAAAATTCGCATATTCGTCACAGAAGCAAATTGCTATCACTATATCAATAAATAAATTCTAAGTGCCTCGACGTTTGACAATGAGTAGTTAAAACTTTATACAGTTGAAATTGTAATGGGAGTGTTAGTTTGAAGGTACTTAAAAAATACTTTATTAGAATCGTAGCGATTAGAAATGACTCATCTTCTAATAGTATATTTATCAGAAGAATAATAACAATCATGACTATGAATTTATCCAAAGAAAGTACATAGCTGCACCAGGGACAATAACGAAACTATTCTGTTTTTCTGATTTTTCTCAATTTTTGGCCACAGAAACTAAAGTATTTGGTACTAAGTATATTGTAAAATTGTAAAGAAATAAGCTGAATTTAAAAACCAAGTTCATATTTTTATTTCTTTATTTATTTTTAAGTTATTACAAAAGAAACGAAATTATTAACGTTATTCAGAGTAACGTTATTAATTTCGTTTCTTTGGCAATAACTTCAAAATAAATAAATAAATAAAAATATGAACTTGGTTTTTAAATTCAGCC
>JAPYYV010008092.1:0-18022 GCA_030522625.1 Copidosoma aretas | reverse complement strand
AGGTTTACTACGATCAGTGCGTCGTGTGCTTGACTGCTCGCTCATTCGTTTTTTCGTATATTGCAGCAAAATCAAAGTCAAGGCAGCATTTTAATACTTGATTGAGATCCAAACGAAGGTCTGGATGTAATAAAAACTGGTACTTTTAACGTATATTCATAGAAAATTGATGATTGTGTATTGGTTCTGCCAAAAGGCCTGGGAACTAAAAGTCGAGCACCGCTTGCAATCACACTGTGATCTTTTTTTCTTCCACAAACTGTAAACTATTGTATTTCTCGTGTTAAAAAGATGTTTTGTGCTTGAATATTTGTGATATAATGAATCTTGCGAGTTTATCCAGATATACTGTTCAAGTTATATGAATATTGAGTTTACTTCACTTTGAGGTTAAGTCCATATTGAAATAATTTGACAAAATTTTTTTCTTGGTGTTTTCATGGAATTATTGTTTCTTAAAAGCAAAAAATCATATTTTTAGTCATGAACGATGTAATTTACAGATGGGAAAACCTACGGCACGAGCAAAATTGAAACAAAAACAATACTCTACGGAAAATTTAGAACAAGATTTTATTGATTATTAGTAATGTGTTTTATTAGCAAATACTAATTCATGCCTTTGTTATGCTTCGGCGTGCAAGTCATTTATCAATAATTTTGTAAATCGATAATCTATGATACTTTTATAAATAAAAAATATTCCATTTCATTCTCATTTTTAATTCATTAAAAACAAAAAAAAATAAGTAAATGCTAAGCTTTCATTCGCTAAGCCAATAAAGTTAAGTGTGTAATCATGTGATCTTTTTTTACATATATATGTTTTCATTTTTCTGATCGAGTATTGGGGTCTGGACTGATCGAGTGTTTGTTCTATCCAGTTTTAGGTGTTCGACTTTTGGGGTAACAATGGTACGTTTTTAAAACCTGTCAGGTAATTAAATTTTAGAAGGAAATCCTGTTTTATTTGTATTAATATAAAGTTAAGTAGTTTGTTTATGGTCTTCAACAATCGCAGTCTTAAATTTTCATCTTATTTTATTTCCTTGGTCAAAACAACCTCGAAATTATGTAGAGTGCACGAGTAATGGGTCCCTTACCTTATCATGCTTTTATTGAGAAATCACTCTTGCAGCTTATTTTATAACCTCCGATTATGCTTGATATATTTTTAATGTAAAATTGAAACAAACACTTTTTCCCGTAAGTATTGCTTTCGGTGCACACGCCTCTTATGGTATACTTTGTCTCATTCTTATATGGCGCACGATTGCTATTCTTTAAATAAAATTGACTATCTTCGTAAAAACAGAATATATAGATATTAACTAATTATCTACCAATTAGCAACCAGATGTGTAACAAAAAATTTTTTTCAATCTGAATTCGTTATTATATATATTTTTCATGGAGAAGGACCCTTGTGCTACCCAAAAGGGAAGGGGGGCCTACATTGTCAGACCACGTTACTATTAAGCCCATCAGCCTTGTAAGCGTGCGAGGTAAGAGTGCTTAGACTGAGTGGTCTTCCAGCACATGCTTGGATATCTCCAGGCTTTCTTCCTCATCGGCATTTTCGTCCAACTCCTGGATCGGGACTAGCCTTGGTGGTGGCACTCTGACCATCTCCTCCAGGTGCCTGACCCATTCGTCTTGTTTGTAGTCAATGGTGCCTTTTTTCAGTAGACTCTTCGGGGGTGGTGGTTCGTAACCTTGTCAGGCTTGCTGAGCTGCTTGCAGCTTTAGTCTTGAGACTTCCCGATATGGCTTCAGATCACGCAGCGGGGTTACGGGGTTACCAGTTTCGTGTGGGTTGACCCTCTCCGGTGTAAACGGGTATTGTTCTAATTTTTACAGTTGCTCCTTCTTAGAATCCTTGTGTAGGGCTTGCTCGCAGGGGTCACATTGCTGCAGGATCAGCCATGCCGATTGACTCGGTGCCTGTCTCGTTCCTCTCCTTTTCGTGAACATCTTGAGCTATAAAGTTGGTAGTGTTATTTAGGGGTGGGTTATATCTATCCAAGTCTGATATTTTTACTTTCATGACTTTGCTCGTTCTCAGTTCAGTGACCTTCATTACCACTTTTGACAGAACCTAATTGATAATATAGCGACCCACGAACTTTGGAGCGATCATTGCAGCCAAATTTTTAGTAAACGAAGACAAGACATGATTTTTCTCCACACAAGCTCACTAACTTTAAAAATTTCCTGCTGGCATGCTTTGTTATAGTACTTCTTATGTCGCTTTTATGCTTCCTCTAAGCGTCGTTTTACTGATTCGCGGGGTAGTTCTAAGAGGGTGACATGGTCCCTCCAATGTATAGTGTTTTGGACGTCTATTTTCATTGGTACATGGTTGTTCTTTACTGCCTGTTTTTCCCGCAGTGAGTTTCTTCCAAAATTTCAGAATGCAGGTGCCATCCTGGTCAAAGAGCTTTACATGGTGTTTATCACGAACGCAAACTCTTGGATATGCACGTCCCATAGCTGATGGCTGCGTCAAGGAATGAATTGATTATGGGGTTAAGGGTGCATATTACTTACTCGGCCGTATTAGCTTGGGCATGATATGGAGGAATGGTCGTGTGCTTGATACAGTAATTAGCGCACATCGCTATGAGTTCCTTATTTATGAACTCTGTTCCGTTAACCGTAAGTATGTAACAAGATCGACGCCATAGATTAAATATTATATACACAAACACTCTCCTTACGCATTTACCGTAGGCCATTCGAGGAGGCCATAGTTCCACATATTTATTGAAAATTTCTTGATAATCAATGACGTAACAGTTCCAGGGCTTGGATGGTGTTTCGGCTCCAGGATATCGGCTCCTACTAAAACCATGGTTCTTCAATGTTTCTCTGTCCCATAAGCCTTGCCAGCTTTTTCTGTAGCCCCTTTTGCTGTTGACACTTCTAACATGCGTTTACGTACGTCGCTACGTCCTCCTAATACCCCGGCCAAAAATAGTAGGTAGTTAGGCACGAGCATGCTTTATCTATTCCCAAGTAGTTGGATTGTGGTTTATTATGCGCTTCTACCATTGCTGATATCCTGAACTCTTGGGGCAGGTCGATTTTCCAGGTGTCTAAATCTGGGATAATTAGGTCGGTAGTGATATTTGATCTGTGAAAAATCAATTGACCGTTGGTGTATCTTTAATCAGGGAACTTATATTGCGCGCGTTGTACGGCTCAAACTTTATCGTTATACCATTTATCAACTCCTGGAGCAGCAGTATTTAATGCTCCAATGGCTGTTTATTGATTTTCGTGGGCCCGTGAAAGTGCATCAAGTACTTGATGTAATTTTCCCTTACGTTTAACAAACTGTGTATCGTACACTTTCAAGGCATTATTTAATTGAGCCAATCTTCCTACCCGGTCCCGTAATTTATTCAATCATAATGAGCTGCTGTGATCTGGAAGGATGGCAAACTGTTTTCCTTGTAATTATTCCCTTGAGTGATCGACTGCCCACAATATTGCCAGTAATCTTTCTCAGTCTATGTGTGATTGCGCTCTTTACTGCTAAGTTTTCTGCTTACATTGTTAATAGAATGTTTATCGCCATCGGACTCCTGTGTTAAGACTCCTGCGATTGTGTAATCGCTAGAATTTGGTTGCAGAGCTAACGGTTTTAAAAAATTGGGTCCCAGCAAGTACTAGTGCTAGGTTCCTATTCCGGTTTGATTATTTTCTCCATTATAGCTTGAAAACTAGCAAGGCCATGCGGGCGTATCAGTAAAGACCTCGCCCATGAACAGCAAAGGCCGTTAGTTTCTTGCTGTCATCTTCCATCAGTATTTAATTATAATCCTCGCTAAAATCTATTCCAAAAATAAATTTTGCCTTAAGTGATTTATCTAGAATATCATCAATCAAGTGCATAGGGTACGCGTTTTCTTTGGCTGTGATTTTGTGCATCAAAATTAAGACTTGAAATTGAATCATACTATGGTTGAAGCACGATATTTCCTGGATGCAATTTTGCAACTGTTCATGGCTCTTTCTATTTTTGCTACAACAAACTATAACACAGTGTTTTCTTGTTCTGTGTAAAAAGTTGATGAGTGAGCGGGACTTCTCCTGCGGAATATAAACAATAGAAATATTAACGATGACGGTATGCCCTTTTGCTTCCAAAGTCCAGAAAATTTTTGTTTTCTCAATAAATCTTTTTCACATTTATTATTTGTGTTACCTAACTGAGAAAATTATAACAAACGAGTTGACGCTTACATAGATTATATATTATATTCCTTGCTTTTCCGTTACAGTTATACGGAATTTTCTATTTGATACAAAGCAAAAATAAAATATGTGAAATGTATATAATTCACAATATATACAAAAAAAAATACATATCAATGACTCTCTCAACGTTTAATTCGTTTTGTCCAATATTAAGGTTGGTAGATCAATTGTTTTGAATTTTACGCTTTTCAAAAATTTTTAACTAAAGTGTATTTTTCATTTCTAAACAAAAATTTTTTCTACCTGACTTAGACTCGTGACCTCGTGCATACAAGTCGTGTACCGTGTCGACTCAGCCAAGAGCAACCTGTATGAGCTCGCTACTTATTACTGCACTCCATATTGTGCTTTGTCACCTACTTTTGATTTAAATATCCAATTAATATTTTTTCATAAATTTGTTTCAATATTTTTTATTAATAAAACTTCCGATAAATAATTTAGTCAGTTTTTTTAATCTTTGCTGCTTGTAAAGTTGCAGATTTTCTAAATATTGTTTAATGTTTGTATAAAATAATTTCTTTTATTTTATTAATATTGTAATTTTTAAATAAATAAATATTTTATAACTCAATTATTAAACGTTTTACGAAATATTTTTGAACAAATTTTTACAATAATAATTTTGTTTTATAATTTTTTTATTAGTACGATATTTTATTGATTAATTTTTTGATTTTCTTGCGTCCTTATATTTCAAAATGATTTCATTGGTGAATAAGGTGATTTTTAAGTGTAGTTTCATTTATTGGCATGAAATACTAGCTGACTCAAGATCAAGCAGTAACAATAGAGGTTTATTATACTAATCTTACGCAAGATAAGTGCTTTTTTCATCAAATAATATTATATTTTTTAGAACTACACTTAACTATCGATTATCCTAATTCCAACGATAATTACACCACACTTGATACATCTCGACGCTGTGAGCTATTTATGTAGGCTATTGCGAGCAGTCGTACAAGCTCGAAACAATTTGTGTTAATCGGTATGACTGCTGTAAGAATGTATGTGTTGGCACCATCGTAGATATGTGTAGCTGTATGGTAAACAAACATTGACTGCTATCGCGTACAATACGAATAGTTGCAAAATTTTTTTTTGTTGGAATGAATGAATATTCATATTTTAATCATAAATATATTAATAAAAAATTAGGTGTAAGTAATCTATATGAGTACACAATAACAAAGACTTACTATAATACAATTTGTTTGTAAAGACTTGCAGTATACTTTTGAAGTATTCATTTTGAAAGCGCGTGCCTTGCGTCTCAACAAAACAACAATAAGTTTCGACCAAAACCTTGCTAATACTACGACTTGATTATTACTCTACAAAATATTTGGAGTTTTTCCAGGGCTACTTATATTTTGCGAGGTACCATCTAAATGCTAAGGATTTTTACTATAATAGAGTCACTGATTTAATGCATAACTTTCTAATTACGATTACAAATAAAAGATGTTTTCAGGTTGCTCCATAATAGGTTGTTTATAATTTGCATACTTTGATAGCAAATATCTTCTTATTTTTCAGTTTAATGGAGGTAAATAAGGACATTGTTGAAATGAGCGGGTTTTGAGCTACCAAATAGACCAGCTATATACTCTAAACTCCTTCTGCTAAAGCACCCTTAAAATATTTTTTCACAGAAGGTAGAAACAAATTTTGACCTTTAGGTTTGTACAATTCATCTTATTACGCACGTAAGAGCTGGGATCATCGTTGAACATATTACGGCAGAATAAGCCACATCGACGTATCTAGGGGCAAAATCAGCTGCACATACATATATTGTGTTCCGAAAAAGTATAACTTAATGCATTGTTGCCAAAGTTATTAAAAAAAATTTATGCACCAATGCCACTTTCTTCTATACTTACTACAATCACACGATTCTATAGTTACTTATTAAATAATTATAAGAACCCTACTACTCCAATAACTCAATTATTAAAAAAAAAAAAATTACTTCATATCTAATTATTTGTACTTTTCTCGGGTATTGGGTTGAAGTACATTGGGTTATTTTTTTAAAGTAGCTAGAGATTCATATTTTTGCTTTTCATTCAAATTATTTTGAATTAATGGATAAACTGATTATTGAGAAATATTATAATCATTCTAGTTGATTTTATGATTTAGTTATAGGTAAGTTGGTTTGAATTTATTTAAATCTGATATTGAGCTGGTGTGTACGGATCCCATATCTATTATATGATATATTAGTGGTATCACTATTAGTCAGGTTTAATATTTTCTGCTACAGTAGAACAAAGTTGGTTATTTTTAGACGTAGTGGTAGAAATTTTTTTTAAAACACATGGTTTCTGTTAGGCAAGTATGTAGCTTACTTGCCCTAAAATCTAACAAGCTCACTCCGATGTCAAAAGCATGCGCTATGCAGCAAACTTTCTCTGTTTACATCATGATAAAACGTATATAAATGCTATATGGTAAGTATAATACGCAGAAAAATAGCGCTTATCATATTTTGTATGAAAATAACATTGTTTCTGTTTGGGACTCCTTAGCCAATCACATTTCAAGTATAGTTTGCTGGACCATAACACCATCATGGTTTGCAAGTGCCTTGTTTTCTTTCTACCATTTTCATGAGTCGGTTGATCTGTCCAATTCCAGTAATAGGGTGTGATTATACTACGTGATATCTTCCGAAACCCAATGGACTACTTAGGTTATATTCTGAATAACTAAATTAATTGTTTATTAGTAAAGAGTTCAGGCCGGCAATTCTCTTTGGTTGTTCGGTTTTAGATGCTTGGGTTTTATTTTATTTTAATTCCATGTTAAACTAAATTGTACGGGTCTTTCCGGATCTGCTCCATTAGCAGTATCACTGACGTTGATGTTTTTTATTTCCGGCTTTAGTAGAGCAAAGTTAGTCTTCTTTGTCGCAGTAAGACAAGTATTTAAACAAATTTATCTTTCTGACAAAAATATGGATCTCACATGCCCAAAGATCTGATTATTTTTCTATGTTGTCAAAAGCATGTGATATCTGGCGAACCTTATCTATTGACATCGTAATTGAATGTATAATACACCTTTACATTAACTATAATACACATAAATACATTTCTAATCTTATCCTGTGTGAAAAAAACATTGTTTTCGATTGAAAGATCTTAGCCTATCACTGCTTAGGTATAGTTTGCTAGAGTTCAGCACAATCATAGTTTGCAAAAACCTGCTTTTTTTCGCACCATGAGCATAAATCGGTTGCTTTGCCCTATTTCTGCAGTAGGATGTTATTATCTTATATACGTTAGTCTGAAGTACAATAAAATAATCTGTTTACACTCTAAATTAGTAAATTTATGATCTTTTAATAAGCTGTATGAGCGGGTGAGTCTATTTGGTTATTTGGATGTAGTCTCTCAAGTTATGATATATTTTTATTTCGTATTGAGCTCAAGCGTACGGGTTCCCGTTGTCTATATCATTACTCGTGTCACCCGCGGTCCTATTCTATTATTTTCTGTCTGTCTACTTGCAAAATAAGTCGTGCTGGCAAAATAAGAAATGCCAAGAGGAAGTATAGAGGCAGCTTCGGCAGCAATCGTGTGTTACGGCTATGTTCGACGATGTTGGAGGGCTTTGGTAAGAGGGTTCGTCTGTAATCGGAATTATTCATTTGTTTTCGGCAGAGTTCGGAGAGAGTTTTTTAAGGAGGAGGTGGGGTGAGAAAGGGCTACGTTAAATTTAGAAAATTTATTAGCTTTTGAGGGGGCGAGAGGGAACAAGGGGCGGAGAAGGGCAGAAGGGGGCCAGCAAAAAATGGGAAAAATAATTTTTACCTGTTATCGAGGAGAAAACGATTGAACTTTCGACGTCGGGCGGAGAAAGGTGAGAGGGGAATCAAACAAATAACAACCCTACAAAACACGTAAAAGTATAAAAAATTTACACGTTATTTGCAAGGGGCTGATGGGGGTTATTGGGGTGAGGGAGCGTAAAACATTTTTTGCTTATCACTACATGTATACTTGTGGGGCTGCGGTCTCCTGCGCTCTACGTGCGGTGACCCCCTGTACAGTAATACCTATATGTACAAAAAAATGATTGCTATGATATTTATATAATAATCATTCCTAAATTTTGAAATTAGGTTTTATCTACTTGTGCGATTTTATCACAACCTTGATTAAAACTCAATTATTTAGTCGTTTGTAATTGGGTACAATTTATTTCGTTTTTCTTATTTGTATACAAGTGATTTCCGGGTACCTGGAAATTCCCGGGAATGTACAATGATCATTCACGTTTCCTGAGAATTAAAAAAGCCAGGAACGAGGAAACTACTAAAAACCTTCCATAAAATGTACCAACTCATACTTATTTCAATAAATTATCCGAATATGATGATCCAATGGTATTTCGTTCACTATTAACGTCAGATAATTTTGGTTGGAGTACCAATTATTTGAAAAATTAAATAGAAAAGACTTAATCAATTACAATTCTATAATACTATGCGTATAGTTTATCTTATAAACCGAAAAATGTTCAATTTGATGCTTTCTTGCAAGCAGGAAAATTAATCGAACAATTCTTTTAAATGCTTTTATAATGTTAAAGAGTGATAGAATGAAGTTTATAAGAATTACTTCAAAAAATTAACGTACGGATTATTATAAAGCTTTATTAGATCATGTTATGAACAGTGCCTCAAGCATAGAATATGATATTGATAATATTATATCCGTAAAAATTCTTGCGGATGATCAAAGTCTAAGAAAATCAGTAATTCAATATATGTTACATGGTCCTTATAAGGATTATAGCCCGTGCCGAAAAAAATTATATAATTCGAAGACAGAATTTTCCTTAACTATTTTGTGATAATATGTCGATAAAAAAATGGTTATCATGAAAAAAGAGGAAGAAACACTACTTTAGAGAAAAAGATACACAAAATTAAAATAGCAATCAAAAATTTTAGTTGACAATTCAATGGCAGTAGCAAACAATAAATTTTTATTAATGAAATCCAAATGTCACATAAACGTTGAATACTGTGCATCAATGAAAAGCATAGAATATAATATAACAACATTCATAAAGGAAACGATAGAGAATCTTGCTCAATACGAAAAAAATCAGTCCCAAAAAATTAGGTTTATAATGAAATTAACAGTCTATACATATTGGAAATAAAGAAAAAATAATTTTCAAAGAAAATATGATCATAGTTTTTTAAATAATTATAGAAAACAACTTATAGAATGGTTTGAGTTGAATAAAATAAATAGCTTCGCTAAAAATGTACAATTCGTAAATATTCCAGAACATTATATATTTAATATAAAAATTAATAATGGGAAAAAGGACAGCATTTTAGGAATCATCGTGCAATAGATAGAGAAAATGTTATTTTCAGAAGAATAAAAAATATTTTGTTTTAAATTAATATGAAATAAATGAAAAAGTTGTACTTATTTCGAAAATTTAAAAAGAAATTGAGGTATACCATATAAATCTCACAAAGAAACTGCAATAAGCATAAGTTTAATTGAACATTATTCACAAATTTATAATATTATCTAAGAGGCTAGCATTGTTATGTTACCACATCAGTTAACAAGATTATTTGGATGGTTTAATTGCAGAAAACATCCAATGTGATGAAATACAGAATAAATATAAAAGCAAATTTACGAAATATTTCGTTACTAATATAGAAAATTAAGCTCTTCTATATTTAGTAATAATTTCAAATCAGAAAAGAAGATTTGTAAAAATTTCAATTTACCAACTCCAGAAAATCTTGATTCAAGTTTAAAAAACATTGATAAAGAAGTTAAATTTAGTTAAAAAATGTTTGATAATCTATATTCTTAATGAAATAAAAAAAAAAAAATATATTATTAAATTAATAACTAATAGTGATAGAAAACAATTTTTATTCATAGTCCAAGAGGATCAGGAAAAACCTTTTTATACAAAATGTTAATTCACTTGTTCATTTCTAGACAACTAAATATAAATTAAATGACATTGACAAGTAATGCAAAAATTTTACTCTAGAAAGGTATGACAAGTCACAAGACTTTAAAATTGGCTTTAGATTAATGTGACATTAAAAGTTCATTTTTAGAATTTGAATGTTATAAAAAAAATGGAGGGAAGTAGATTTAATCATATGGGAAGAAGCGTCAACGATACCAACAAAAGGCATTAGAAGTTGTTGATAAAACTCTTTAAGATTTTTGTAACAATAATAAACTTTATGAAAATAAATTTACAGTTTCGGGTGGGAACTAAGGGCAGATTCTACCAGTTATTGAAAAAAGCAACAGAAGTCTAATAATTTCTGAAACAATTGAATCATCGTTTTTATGCTCAATGTTTCATATTTTTAAGTCATATGTTAGTATTCGTTCAATAAATGAAAATTTCATATAATCACTATTAGCTCTTGGAGATAGTTGCATCAAAACTTTAATTATCTCTAAAAATTGGATGACAACGGATATATGTTCAAAAAATTTGAAGGAACATTTTCATTTTCATAATAAATCATACAATATTAACAACTCATAATGAATACACCTTTTTTTAAAATAACAAAATTCTAAATATTATGAACAAAGATACTGTAACATATTATAAAATAGATAAAGCTACACATAAAGGTGTTGATAACTGTGATGATGACATTTATATTGATGTTCGAATTAAAGTATTAAATAATATTAGAGAAGACCTTCCACCCCATAAACTATATTTGAAAGTGAGAACATTAGTGATGTTGATAGGAAATTGAAGTATGAATCATGGAGTATGTGATGGTACAACATTAAAAATAATTAGTTACTTTAATCCAATATTGAAGCCAAAATTAGTACGGGTAAACAAATTCGTAATAAAGTTTTAATCACACGCATTACATTACCTTCTGAAAATAATTCATCCTTAACTTTTGTTTAAAAAAAAAAAAAATTTTGATGGTGTTAGCTTTTTCAATGACAATAAGTAGATCTTAAGGTCAATGTTTCGATCACATTGGTCATTTTTTTAGTGAACCTTTATTTTTACATGGTCAATGATATGTAGCATTGTCTAGATGCACAAATTTAAATAATATATTTATACAATTACAATTCAGCGGTAATACTATTGAAAATATTGTTTGGAAAGTAATTTTTGAAGATATTGAGTAAATATTTAGCATTTGACAATAATAAACTATATATAAAATATATAATAAATCTTGTTTAATATTATAGTTCTATTTAGAAAATTATAAGTAAAAAGTGGAGTGGAGCTGTTTGCTATGGATGATAATCAAATAAAAAAGATTGTCTACAAATATTTAAAATTTATCTAAAATTAGTTTTTATGTTGCTAATGCGAATAAGGAAAGCACTTTAAAAAAAATGCTCTTGAAGGATAACCGCAAGGTGGAGTGGAAAAATCATTGAATAATATTTGATATACAGTACAAATAATTTTATACTTACGACCATATAAAAGTCGAAGTAGAAACATATTTTTCATATATGAAAATAAAAATATATAAGACTGCAAAATATTATTCAAAATATTAAGTTCGCTTGTGGAGTTTGCTGAGGATCTTCCGGATTTACGATGGGAGGCTCTAAAATCAGAAAATATATAAGACTTGCGAAAATTTTAAGTCCGTCCATGGGTTCATTAAGATTTAAATAATCTATTTAATGAATAAAAGTAAAGATAATTGATTCGATTAGTTAACTTTTTATTGATTGCTTAGGAAATTCATACATACATAAATATGTATATAAAATTTATCAATTAAAAATGTAGAACGTCGTATCTATCGCGTTACTGATCATTAATATATAAGGATTAGGGTTTTTTTTTATTTTTAAAATAAGTTGATGATTATTTTATAAATCAATTCATCATTTTATAAATTAGGTTTATTGCTAAAGTCACTAATAAGAATTATTTGTGTCTGGGAAGTACCAAGGGTTGAACAAGAGTTGAATAAAGTTGCAAACTCGTGTGAGCTAAAGAGTACGGGTCTTTTAGCACATTTTTTGTGAGTTTTATGACTATCTGTGATACTTTTTTTTGTTGCCTTTGTCTGTTTTACAAATGAATTGTGTGGACAAAACAGAAAATACCAATTGACTGTGAAAAAGCGGCTTAGGCTGCAGTCGGATGTTTTTGGCAATGTTCGATGATGTAAGAGGGCTTTGGTGAGAGAATTCGTCTGCAATCGGAATCATTCGCATATAATGATTTCGGCAAAGTTCGGCGAAAGAATGTCTTTCAAGTAACTTTGGCCATCTTTTACTATTGTACAAATGTGGGGGGACAAATAAAATTAAACAGATTCTATGTCTTAGCGGGAGGACTGTGAAGGGTTTGCGGGCGGGGGGGGGGGGGCGCGGCTGGGGGGGGGGGGAGGGGGGGGGGGGGGGGGGGGGGGGGGGGGGGGGGGGGGGGGGGGGGGGGGGGGGGGGGGGGGGGGGGGGGGGGGGGGGGGGGGGGGGGGGCAAAAACAGATGAAGGTGTTACAAAACACGTAGAAATCCAACGAATACACCCTTAAATTGTGGTTTGGCTGCGAGAGGATGTGGATGGTAGGGGTGTGCAGGAGTGCCGATTTTTATCCGTACAACTATATATATATATATATAGTAAGATTTATACGTATACATTAGCATATCCGTTATTTACAAAATCAAGATTTAGATTATCTACCCTTTGTAAACTCTTTGTTGCTTTAAAAAATAAGCATCTATTGCCTCAAAACCAAAAAATTGTAGAGTTAGAACATGCGACCAGAAACATATTGTTTTGCCATTTGAACAGCATAGGATTTTTTAATTTCATTCTTGTTTGATCTTTTTCGACCACTGAGGGTACTTTTCCTGGATATTTAAATTATGCAATTTAATTATACATAAATTTTTTTTCTGTTTATGTACTTTTTAATAAAAGTTCCCTGGACTTTATAAGGAATCGATATTTTACAAAAGGGACGTTTACTATTTCTATTTACTGGGAAATATCGTAAACGCTTAACTTATTGAATAAAAGGTAAAGACAATTTATTAAGAAGTTATTTTGCTTTTTTTATACGGTCATCGCAATGTACACATGTTAGTTCGATTGACTAATATTTAAAATATAATAAATAAATGGGACAATCATTATCAACTTATCATTGGGATCTATTACCATCGAAATCCACGAAGTCTTGATAATTAAAAAACTTTTATATTTAAAATGGTTCCAATTCATCAATAAGTTAGCACAAAGCTTCTTTAACGATATTATTCTGCAACCATTTAATTAAGAAAAAAATTGATCGAATATAAGAATAATTTAAAATTCGGAAACAAGCTCTATTCATGCTCGGTGATGTGGAATTATTTAAATGAGAACAGTATAGTTTTTACACAAAAAGTACAAATGATATTGTTAAATTTTTTTCGAATCAATAACCATTGAGCGAATAATATTAACTTATTACTAAAATTTCTATACGTGATATAACAATCCTGTAGTAAAAATATTATTTAATTATGTCAGCATATTCAATCATCTGTTGAACATAACTATGAACAAATCAAAGTAAAATTTTTTTTACTCCAAAAACAGCCAAAACGGTTTTTTATCATCAAAAAATGTTATAACAACCTTGATGTGGTACAAAAAGTCGAATCTTTTTGTTAACCTACAAAAAAATTTAAAAAAAAGTATTTAGAGCCCTAGATTATGAAAATTATTTAGAGGATTTCTGGCATATTACTGATCCCAGAGAAAAAATTGTAGATTTTTTTTAATAAAAAAAATCGACATAAAGTTGAAAAAATTTTTAAATTAAAATGAAGCTGTTTTATTGATGTATAAGATACAACTTTAAAGAGATTGATGCTTATTCTTTTTATCCTGAAAGTAGCAAGAAACCACGTTTTCGTTTTCGTTTTTGTTCCAACAACCTTATAAGGTATACATATAGGATTCTTGATTATTAATTAATGCAAGGATATAAGAACAAATGTTTTAGGCCTTAAATCATCGAAATCACTTGAAAGGTTTTTAAGATATAGGGGAAAAAAAAAATGTATTTGTAAAATAAAAACTAAACAAAATATTTTATCAAAATTATTTAAAATGGAAAAAGAAGCTATTTTAAAGTTTCATTGCATGTTATTATTTAGAAATTAAATTAAGTTTTTTTACTTTTTAAATAGTAAAAAAACCGGCTTTTTGACCATAAAAATCGCTATAAAAACCTTAATTACATATGAAACTTAAATTTTTTTCCGAACCACTATAAGAATAAGAAAAAAAAAAATTTAGGCCTAGAATCATTAAAATATACCGTTGGGTACCCGAGATATGACTAAATTACATAAATACATACACATACACACACAAGCACACACACACACAGACACAGACAGACTTTTTCTAAAAATAGAAGTCTTTCATTTTAGACACTATATAAAACATTTCTAATGTATCTATAGAAAAATTTTTTTTTCACTGATATGAAGCTTTCTCTATGAGAAAGGAAAATGATAATGATCGCAATGACATGTTGGAAAATAAAAGAGTTATAGACACACTTAATAACAATTTTGTTTAAGAAAAATGTGTTAATGGATTATACACAACTTTTTTAGTTTTTATATGTAACAATGAAAACACTTATATAAGAGTCCGATCGATTGTAGTTAACAAAAACAATAGCAACTTGAATGGTTTTGTATTGTAAAGGATTGTAGAGATTATATTCATTATATGTCACAAGTTGGTTATTATGGAACTGCTATTGAAATAAAATCATTTGTAGAAATATTTAACGTTAATATAAAATCAACATTTGCCAGTTCAAATAATATAATAACTTTCGGAAACTTATCAATTACAATCAAATATTTATTTTCAGGGCATATTTATTCCGGTCATTATAGCTTACTAAGCTGTAATAATAGTATGAGAAAACTTTTATGAAATCAATCATTTTATTCATCCAATTACAAAAAGAGACAATACAATAAAAAAAATAATATTCTTTTAAAATTAAATTGTCCAGCAATGTTTTGAATAGAAAAAAAAAAAAATTTAAACCTTGTTCCATCGGAGAAATTCGTCTCAGTCTTGTAACTCCAAATACGTTACTCCAAATACATTAAAGTGGAACGTAAATAGAAACAATAACAACAGTCAATTTATTGTATATTATGGTCTATCAGCCATGAAACGAAGATTAAGTTCTTGTGGAAACAACAAAATAATTAAAGAACATATTGAAGCCACGACTTTAGATTTGAAAGTAAATTCTATAGCTAAAAATTATGATAATTTAAGTCAAATTGCAAAACTTTTCTAAACTGTAAAATGATCTCTTTACGTAAAAATGAGCAGCAAAAATACATATATAAGAAACCATAAACAGCGGAATGCGGTGTTACTATAGTTTCGAATACAGGTTTACCAGAAGCCTTTTATCTCTGTGTATATCCTAAGAACTTAGCAAAAAATCATCCATAAGATACATGATTGAACAAATTTTACCATTTTGTCGATCCCATGGTTTTTGCTTTATTGTTTTTATTGAATGGTTTAGGATAGAGCAAAAATAATATTTGCAATGATTATGAAGGAAAAAAAAAGCTTACTTTATTGCAATATTATTCATACAGATTCGTCTGTGGACCGTATTCATGCAATTTGAGTCCTTTAGTTTTTGGGAGAAAATTAGTTTAACAGTTTTTTATACACTTATACATAGTGGTAAAGAACAACAGATTAAATTATTAAAAAAAAAAATCATAAAATTTTAGAGTCTAATGTTACCAAGGTTTATTAGATGCAATGCGTAAGAGTTCATCAAAAATTCCTAAAAATTTCATACAAAGCAAACAGGTCGAGAATTCCTATATACCACCATCAACGTGCATTGGCCGACCAATATACATACAACAACACAATTACGATACGATGGCTGTTACAAGAAAGTGTGGCAGACCAGACTTATTTATAACTGTAACTTGAAATCCCCAATGAAAAGTGTTGAAAATGTTTTATCAAATTTTCGTAAAAATACGACATCGAATGATATACAAAATATTACTGTTGGATTGTTTCACACGGAACTTCAAATAATTTTAAAAGATGTATCTAAGAAAAAACTTTTTGGTATAGTTCTAGCTTATGTTTATACAAATGAATTTCAAAAACGAGGTCTACTGCAGGCACATATTTTAATAACACCAAGTTCTGAGAGTAAAATAATAACACCTGAACAAGTCAATACTTTTATATCTTCATAAATCATTAAGAATAATAAATAACTTTCCAAATAAATAACAAAGCATATGCTTTATGGTCGTCACACTGAGCAAAGTCCGTGTTCGCAAAATGTCGATAATCATTGCAATAAGCATTTGCCAAAAACATTTGTCAACGTCACAACATTAAAGAAAAATGTATACCTAGAATAGCGAAGAGAAAATCATGTTTGTGATGATCACGTATACGAAATTAAGAATAAAAAACAGATTCTGTTTCATAACTCGATAGTTGTGCCTTATAATAAATTTTTGTTGATAAAATAAAAATGTTACATAAATGTTGAATTATGTGCTTCCATTCAAAGCATAACATATATTTTTGATTATATTCATAAAGGTAGTGACAGAAAATTGGTGCAAATTGAAAAATACTATGATGTCGAAAAAGAAATCATAGATAAAATCAAATCTTATGTTAAAGGTAGATATTTAAGCTTAATGTAACCCGCTTGGCGACTAAAAAAATTTCCGATTCGTAGTAGAAGTCATACGGTAGTAGATTAAGCAATTCATCTTAAAAATAAACAAAAACTTTTTTTTTAAGAAAATTACATTTAAAATGAAATAGAAAAATGGCATACTTCTCTCACGGCGTAGTTCTATTTAAACAAAGTTGATAATCTTGCGATATCTTTGAAGTACATCAATACATCAATATTTCAGAGCATTATATCTTTAACAGCCAACTTAAAATTTGAGAGAAAAGAAAAAATAGTGATGACGCATCTGGCAGATTAAACATTGTATTCCCTTAAGATCGTAAAAAGTTTTTTTTATAAATTGATCATAAATAAGGTAAAAGAAGCAACTTTTTTTTAAGGCTGAAAAAGATATAATAAAATTACTTATGAAACATTCAGAGACACTGCGATTAGAATGGGTTTAATTGAGTATGACTCTCAAATTGATAAACTTTTTGAAGAAGCCAGTATTTTTATGTTACCATTTCAGTTAAGGATGGTCGGGAGTTGTATGAAAATGCAGAGATCACTAGGAAACTTTATGAACTTGTTCTATAAAGTGTCCTGAATAACCATGAATTTTTTCAGTATTTTTTATGGGTCATTGTTTGAAATAAATTCATGTCAAAATGCAGCTCTTTAACGTACGTTCTTATGGGACTTAACCTCAAATCAACTTTTGACATGGACAAATAACTTTTAATAATGCAGAGATGTGAAAAAAAAACATATCTGCTCATTCATTGTTGTTTTTACACTCGGTGAGTAAAATTTCGAGGCACGTTATGGCGCATTTCAAAGTAAATCAATGTAAAACATGAACGAAATATTAAGTTCATAGGCTGCGGGAGGAGGTGCGCGGTAAGGGGGGTAGGGCTGCGCGGGGCCGGGGACGCCCCTTTCCTTACCCCTCAGCAATGATACTCCCAACCATCCTTAAGACTGCTTTTGGCGTGGTTCTTG
>JAPYYV010008091.1:0-20813 GCA_030522625.1 Copidosoma aretas | reverse complement strand
GAAGGTACTGTGTGCCGAAACAATTGTAACACCTGACGAATAAAATTGTGAAGATTAACTTATAAACTCGTTTATTTATTTAAATATGGATTTAAATCTCCATCAAGTAACGACCGAAAGTATTACATAATATGTAAATATTAATTTTGTATCATTTGCCAGAATATATGACTGTGAATAGTAACATCGTAAATACAGCGACTAAAGACATTGGAACACTATTTCAATTCTTCATTTTACAAAATCAGATTACATGCGCTCTTCTCGCTCACATTGATAGGTAATCCGATTCTATCGAATTATCTGCAGCCGCGACTCGCGAAACATGAACCAATCGATGCGGATAAAAGTAGGTGATTCGATGCCATCGCGTGCCTAGCACTAGCCAGCTAGTGTAATTCAAGATGAGCGAGCAGGCCACGAACTTGACGGATTGAAAAAAGATCCCATCGACAATGCCTGAATGTTTGGTAGGGATCAGCTAACCTTGTCGATTGTTGGGTTATGTCGTTTAATGCTTGCACCATTACAATCGAGCTGTTGTTGAATTAGGTTAAAAAACATTTACATATCAGTGCATTATTTTTCTTTTAATCTATTTCCCACCAGAAACTACTAAGTCTGGATTATGATTCAGCTTCCATTACTATCATCGCAGACGCCCACACTTCATCAGGATGATCCCAAACCCTTCATCCAAATCCTAAGGACGCCCAACCCCATTATCCCCTGGAACAGTAGTAGCTGATTCTCGCCTTCCGCACCAAGGCTGAAAGGCACAGCAGCGTAACATGTGGAGACGGGACACTAGCCTCCACCACCGCCAGTGGCCAATGGTTTTCGCGGTTTCTCTTGCGCGAAGCTGTTCGCTGGGCACATACACATACCCTATAGCTCTGTCTTCCTCTTCTCCGTATAGTCTCTCTCCCCGGACCATAGCCGCTGCAACGCGCCTAATGTCTTTTCTGTGTTACGTCTAGAACGAGAGACGGAGAATACACACGGCCACCTCGGGCATTATCCTTCGCAGGGTATCTTCACGTATATGTGGGCACGTAGGCGATTCCCTCTCAGAGGTCCTCTACATCGAATTACTCGGACGTGAACGAACGCAAGTCGCAACACACCCTCTATCTTTCTCGTGCAGCTTGGTGTATACCAGGTATATATCTGTAGGAGAGCTGACTCTCGCTTTGAACTTTCACGGCTTCACACTTTCGTCCTGCGCTAACTTTTGGGCGAATGAGCGGGAGAGCTAACGAGACGGAGAACGACGCGGGGATTGCGCGGTAAGGCTTTATACCTCGCAAATTCCATTGAATTGGAACCAAAAGATAGAAGTTGGTATACTGTATGGCCTTTGATAGCAGTGATGGCAACGATGAGGAACTATTATTCTATATTTGGATGATATTTGTTCGATAAACAAGTGCTGATCAGTTGCTCTATGATAGTAGTGATACTTTGGAAAGGTGCATTGATTGGGTTGTGATCGAGGACTTTACCTTTCGAGCACCATGAACACGTATA
Source organism: Copidosoma aretas (assembly GCA_030522625.1). NCBI lineage: Eukaryota > Metazoa > Arthropoda > Insecta > Hymenoptera > Encyrtidae > Copidosoma > Copidosoma aretas. Next base: position 19,283 of record JAPYYV010008091.1, on the reverse strand, counting down.
TTGTGATGAGGACTTAAGAAATCGTATACAGTTTCGTTCAATGTATCGTATTCAGTATAATAAATTAGGTAACAATCATCCGAATAAATCAGTACTAGTGTAAATCATTCACCAAGATTTTTTAGGCATGATGTATTCGGCCTTCCTGAATGTTTCATAAGGATAGATGCGAAGATCGATTTTTCCACCCCACATACCGGTTTCGAATCCATATCACAAGTCAAACAGAGTTGAACCTTTTCCCTGTAAGAATTTGGTCCTTATCCGTCCACTTTTCCATCCGATTCAACATGTATGACGTCACAGACATTGGTGTCAGCTGCCTGTGAAAATGTACGTTAAAGACATAGCAAAAGTCAAGATTTCATCCATTGCACCAGCAAAATATCGAACAACAGACAATAAGTAGTGCCATGCACAGCTGAGAAACATTAGTAAGCGAACGCTCGAAACAGTGTCACAACTCCTCTACATCTCCATTGAGAGCACAGTAACGCCCCAAGCCTCGCAAAAGAAAGCGGAACAGTGAACGCCCACGTAATCCCCATGCACAGCAAAGAACAAACTGCTGCAGCCTCGTCTTCACAGTCAAATCCCAGCGAGTCTACAGGGCACTTGACCCTTCTTAGGTTTCTTATCCCCCTCCCTCTTCCCCCAAGACTCTAGTTTCCCCCTCCCCCTCGCTACTTGTAATAGCCGGTGCGCACCTCCGAGCAGGATAAACTCGACCACCACCTACACCCACGGATAGGGGAACTAAGAAGCCGGGCAATTTGTCGGTATCAGGTGCTGCGCGTCTCAAGTTGTAAGCCCCCCCTGGTTGTGTGCCCCTGCCCCTCCTTCAGGATCTCAGCACAGAGGCAACACTTTCCGTGTCGGCAATTCACTCCATTACCACCCTGTAATACCGTTGGTTAGCAGGGGCCCGGTTTCCAGCCCGGAGTCTCCTCGCGTCTGCTCGCCGGTTTTCGGAAAATCGGGCCGAGCGATAATTTGCGTGGATCTGCCACGGGACTGCCGTTGATTACGCGCGGCGATTGTTCAGTGCACAGGGTATGGTTCAGGGGAGATTTTTGTCGTTTGGAATAAAAAAATTCGTTAAGCGGCCCTTTGACGCTCGTGCGTCCATTGGAAATCACCTTCCGAGCACGGCAATACCACAGTCCCCGATTTCCCTACCCCTCACCGTGTACATTTAAGCACGTGTCCCAAGTGATATCGAGCACCCGAAGTTGTGGAACAAAAACGGCCAACACATGCATGCACACAGAGAGATAGATGGAAAGCTATTCAGCTCTAGCGCGCACTCCTCTCCATCCACGTCCATATGGTTGCACGTAACGGCAGTAGGTTGTACCACCCCCTCCCCTCCTACATGTCCCCCCCCCCCCGCTCTGCTCCGCGCTGCTCTCAGAACATCGATTCATATATTCATGGGCGAGCCAGTGGGTATACGTACGGGGGCGCATACATCAGGACCGGAAGTGATGGAGGAGCTACCACCTCTGCGCGCCGCCGGGCGGTCGTTCGCGGCAAAAGGTGACCGATTGCCAACTCCCGCGGGAGCGCGACCGTGTAATTTCAAAGCTCGTCTCTTCTCCTCCTTCCACCCGCCCCCTCCTTTTCCATCTCCGCACCGTGCTCGACTGCTCTGTCTTGCTGTTCGCTTCGACTCTACTGAGTAAGGATCTGACTTCTCTGTACACGCGTGCGCCGAGTTAGGTTTGGGAGTATCCGGCAGACTGTCACTTGTGACCTTTTCACTGATAACTCGCGCTCCGAGCTTACCGATCGAATTTTTGGATCAAGTCAGCTGTACTGAGAGTTCAGCGAGACACCAATTTATTCGACGCCTGGAGCCCGGACGAAATCTCCAAAACGAAACGCCCAAACGGAAAAGTTTAAGAGTAAGCATGTTCAATGTAATTCCAATCCTCGTGCTCCACCCACTCGCTCGTCTCTTTGTTTTCCAACGAACTTTGCAGCTTTACTTTCTACAAAATATATACGTACTCGTCGATCGTTCAGCCTCTACGTGTATATACAATCATCAGAGACGAGTGGTTCCAGCAGACTCCCTACGGGTAGCATATGTATACGTGCACTCGACCATTAAAAGCCATTATTGAAAGGGCGAGAGTATCCTTCAAGAGACGGAGCATCCAGCGGACGGTCAGACGGACAGAAACAGGACGAAGCTGGTTGTCGTTGTTGTGCACGTATATATGCACAAAGAGAGAGAGAGAGAGAGAGAGAGAGTGTGTGACAGAGATGGCAGAGTCGTTTGTTAGGGGCCCTAGCCGAGAGCTCTCCCGGCCAGCGCCAAGGGTGAAAACGTGCTCGGAGCTCGATCCGTCCCTTCGCTCTATTATTCGCGCACGGCTTTCTTTTCTTCCCGAAATGATGGTGCCTGGCCACCCTTTCTTTCATAACTGGCGGCGATGGTCATTTTGGGCTCGTCTCCCAACGGAGAAACTTTTGCCCGTGGACTTCTTCCTCCTACTCCTCCGCCTCGGTCATCTCAAGAGGCCAGCGACTACTTTCCTGTCGGTGTCGCGGACTTTTACTTTTTCTTCTTCTTCTTCTTCTTCGACTTTGGCTTCGTTGTAGACGGTACTGTAGGGGTCTGGGAAGTCGAAAGTTTGCTTTTATCCAACTCTGCGGTGAACGCTCTCGCAGTCCCCGTGCTCGTTATTCGTGGATTCTCCGTCACCATTGCCGACGATTCGCAGACGTCGATATTAATTTGAGGAATTGATTGTGGGCCTGGACGGTTTTTTTTCTCCCGAGTGGGCAAGGCATGGCTTTCTTAAAACTCATTTCATTCCATTATTAAAATGATTTACGTTTTTGCATGGATACAACTGTATACGCGCTATCCGCAACGAACATCGAAAAAATGCATTTCGCATCGATCAACACGTAAAATAAGTCTCACCGTGATGCAAAGCACGCCGCAATATACTTCGGTGAGAGAAACGTTCCGACCGTCCCCCAAATCGTCCAGCAATTCTACGACTTCTCGGCTTTCACTGTCTGACCATGAAAAGCAAAACTTTACAGTCGAATGGCTACTGAAAAAAAAAAGACAAGCTATTTTATTCGACTATTTTATTCGCTGCCACTACTTTTCCAATAAATTCTCTAGCAAATGAGCAGTACACTTACGTAGCTCCAGAAAATGCTGACTAGCATCCTATTGCCCTCCCCCTCCCCCCCCCCCCCCCCTGAGTTTTCAATTTCGTTCGGCAGACTCCCCCGAAGCTGTTCAAACTAGCCTTAGCTTCTCTCAGATTAATGGGCCCTCATTTAAATACAAATCTTATCCCGAAATATATACGCGAGACCGCAGCGTGACGGGCTCCCCCTTTCCTACCACAGACAGAGAGAGAGTCTCGGACGGACGTTACGTCCGGGGAGAAAATTGAAGAAAGATAAAGATAGAGGCCAGCCCGCCGTGCCTACCAAAGCGTGGAGGGGGAGCGAAGAGTATGTTTGCAGTCCGAGTAATGACCCTCTCTGTGTCCACGGAAAGGGTCAACGATGATGGTTACGCGGGGGAATAGCCACGCAAACAAGCCCATCCTCCGCATGGTATGTCCCTTCTTCGACCCTCCAGCTTCCGCACCTCTCGTTCGCAGGATTTTATGCAGTGACGCATCCCACACACTGTCCACCCTGATCATTATCTGGTCTCGGCCGGCACGACACCTCTAGATCCCAGAGCTAATTAGAGTGGACAGAGCGGCTGGGGACGTTCCTGGGATTTGGGATAGCGCGGGAGACAAGCTTTTTGGAAGAACGATTGTTTGCCCCGAGGTTCACGGCTCGTCTGGAATGTTTTGATCGGACCTTGTTTGGTTATTCGTCCCGAGCATGGGCTATTATCATAATTTTCTTTTCCTTTCCCTGACATAAGTTGTAAAATGGTGACATTATTATTGATACATCAGCGAGAGAGGGAGAAATTTGACGAGGGCATCGTAAATTAATTATCAATACACCGAAGTGGAAAGGGGACAGTTGCGTGGAGGCCGGGAACGGACCCTCTGCACGTATATACATAGACCCTGGTAGAATTTCAAGTAGCTCCAGGTCAGTTTATGGCCGAAGCAACTTAGCTAACTTGGGTAACGGGCTAATAACGGCTCGAATTTCGGACGGGCCGTCGGAGCGGCCAATACGTTTCGGAATTATAATACCCCCTTTCCCCCATTACTTGCAGCCATACTGATATATGTATACAAAGGATTCCGCGTAAGAATACACTTTTCCTTGCATAATTATTTCTGCCTGTGCGAATAATAATCTTTTTCAATAAGTACCTGCCACGACGAAAATCCCTCGGGGATGGGTGAATAAACGATAAAGTCCACCACACGTGTGCACCAGAAGGGTCGTTTCTTCCCAGAGATATGTACAGAGACCGCACCCGCATCCAGGTTAGATCGGTTAGAAAACTGCCGATGCAGCCCGCGGCTCGGGGATTCTTTTAACTCAGCGCCCTTCCCTCCTCTTCTTTCACGTAAGATTTGCAGAGCGGGATTTTCAACTCGCAGTTTGAAAAAAAAAAAAAAAGGCTAGAAAAATAGTGCTGAAGACGAGGGCGGGGGAGGAGGAAGCGGAATCAAATCAAAGTTGATGGAAGTTTGAATTCCGTCGTGGGATGAAACAAAGAGGAAGTAGAAAGTGAGCAGTCGCTCGACTACGGAAGCCGAAGAAAGAAGGAAGGCGCAGGAAGGAAGAACGGCTCATGGCTGGCTGTTCCCGCCGATCGAATTTCCAGAATGGCCCGAGCTCCATTACACACGGGGCCTTCTCTGGTTTACCCCCCGCCCTCCACGTCTGTCTCTCTCGTTTCTTTTTTTCCCCGTGTCGCGTATTTACGCCGCGCTTTCTCCCTTCTTCTTTTCCTTTCCTTGCCATCCAGCTCCTCGGCCCGTTTGTATCTCATGAGCTGTATTTCCAGCCACTGGCTTGGCTCGTCGCGGGAGATATCGCGGCAGCAATCTCGCCGGAACGCGCGCTGAGGAGGGCAATAATAACTCGGCTAGGGTTTCCTCGCGCTTGGGATTTTTTCCGACGTTCTTCTTTTTTTTTTTTTCATGCATTCTTCCTCAACCGTCTTCCGCGCTTCCACGAATAAAAATATTTACGGTTTGGTCTGTGGCGGAGAGGGTGGGCCCACGAATCAGCCCCGAAGTCTTTCTGATAGCTTCGGCAGATGACTTATTGATCAGATGTATATAACGATATAATAATTATTATACTCGTGTCGTTGGTTTTAAGAAAATCATCCCCTATTCATGGGTGCCTATTAGATGTTATTGAGCTTATATTCTTTGCCATAGTTCTCTATATTTCTACTGGAGAATGAAGACTGATCATTATAAACTATCTATTTCAGCGGAAAAGGATTTTGAAAAGCTGTCTTCATGTCAGTAGTAGATACCTAGCAGTTAAAATGCTCGAAAAAGTATTTTTCAGATTTTGGATCATTTTAAACAAAGAAGGTTTCTTTTCATTTGTTTGTACAGTTGACCGTTTCTGAGTTTCAAACAATTAAATGTTCAAAGAAACACAAGTACGGACATCTTCAGTGTTCAGATTAACTATAAAAAAATTAATTTTTGACCTTGCCAAAATTTGTTTCTTATCTTTAAACATCCTTCAACAATATCCTAAAGAGACAATGCAAATTATCGTATTCTAAGCCTCGTATTAATTATCGAGCAGGCGATTTTATCCAGGCGTGGGCTCTTAATCAGCCGCGCGCGGGCGATCGTTGATGCTGACTGGACTAGCGAGAATCGTTTGTATATAATATATACATTTGAGGCATCCCTCAAACGACTGGACGATTGACAGTTGGCTGGACAAAAGTCTGAGCCAAATTTGTTTGAAGAAATTCTTTTAAATGATTGGTAAAAATGGTTGTTTACTCCAACAGTTCATCTCAAGTTTTTTGGCAATTTGTAGCAAACAAAGTATTTTGTAATTTTTTTTGTCATCTTTCTGGTAAGGTTTTAAGGTAGAAACTATTAGAATAAACAGCGATTTTTGCAATTTGTTTAAAAAAATTTACACAAATTAGGCTCAGACTTTTGTCGGTCGTCATTTAAGGGATGCCTCAGATCCATGCAAACGATTCTCCCTAGTCCAGGCTAAAATCGCCTACTTGGTAATTAAAAATACGGGCCTTAGAATACAATAATTTGCATTGACTCTTCAGAATATTGTTAAAAGATGTTTTAAAGATAAGAACAATTTTTTGGCAAGGTTACAAAATTAATTTTCTTATATTTCATTTAAACCTTGAAAATCTCTTTTTTTTTAGCTCTTTCCAGGGTCTACCAATACTACTAGTGCGTCGAAGAACAGTACTGTATTATCCAAAAGAAAAAAAAAAAAAAAAAAAAAAAAGAAAAAAAAAAGACAAAAAAAGAAAAAAAAAAAAAAAAAAAAAAAAAAAAAAAAAAAAAAAAAAAAAAAAAAAAAAAAGAAAATATGTCCACCTTGCTTTTAAAAAATTAATCGAAAACGTATTTTTGTTCATTTTAATGTATTGGTTTTATTGTCGAAAAAATGATCTAACAAGTGAGTGTTTAAGCACTCGCGCGGCGCGCTGTGACAGTTGACTTTAAACGCCTTGTATACAAGGAAAGTTTCGTCACTCAAGCCATTCCTGTTGGAGTTTCTCAAATTGTGTAGATTTACTAACAATCAAAGCTGTCATGGGTTCATATCAAGTGGGTCTCTAATATTGGACACACAGACATGGGTCATGTTCATGTCAATCATACTAATTTTGATAAAATAGTAAAATAATGCACTGATTAAGATTTTCACTATCCACAGTCTGCGTTGTTGGGGTAACATTTTTTAATTCAACAATTACTAAAAAAAGGATTTTTTTCTACTTTTCGCGGAATATCTCCTCTCCATAGCATTTTTTGCCGTACATGCCTGATAGGTTTTTTATCCCTCTTATATTTCTCTAAAAAATGGCGCTGCTTATAAGTCGCTATCTGCTTTTATTTATTAATAAATTGTGTTCAAAATAAAAAAATACAATTTTTTTCCACATCAAATATCTCGGGAAAAAAATATCTAGAGGCTCCAAAAATAGAGACAGTATTTTTCGAAACGATACATACATATTAGTGCTGTAAATTTCAGCAAGATCGGTTTATTATTTTCATTTCAAAAATAAATTACAAACGTACAGTGGATAATAACTTACATCATTTATCCATCGACCAAAAAGGTAACCTCGTCTTTAGGAATAAAAGAAATATTAAAGCCATCATGTTTCTGGAGGCCAAAATGAAAAACTACCAGTACTACGGGAACGGTACTATGCCAAAATTACCTTGCATTACTTGCACTGTGCCAAAATTGCCTTGCATTAATGGTACCGTGCTAAAATTTCCTAACATTACTGGTACTGTGCCCAAATCGCCTAACATTACTGATACTGTGCCCAAATTGCCTAACATAACTGGTACTGTGCCAAAATTTCCTAAAAATACTGGTACAATGCTAAACTTGCCTTGCATTGCTTGTAATGCGTCAAAATGCAAGCTGACTCTGGTAATGGTTATTATTCCGCTTATAATTTCAATGTTAATGCAGTAAAACGAGATAAAAAGAAAAATAAGAGATATAATTTTGTTTTTCTACCTAGAGCAGAAAGTGCGGCAGAGCCTTTCTGCCCACGCGTGGCCACGGTACAAAAAATGTTGTCCTCACCTCGGGCATAAATATACAACAACCGCGCCCTTCGGGCTGGATAGTCGAACTTTCTGCCCTAGGTAGGAAATGTACTATTTCGTTTAAGTGATTATTCCCGCAATAATTCTCTTATTATGAACTGTTTTTATTTTACTGTAAAAATAAACAAACAAAAAAAACAGCCTTCTCGATTTTCATTTGATTTTATCATTGACTATGGCAAGTAATAAATGTCGATTCTGTATGTTTATATACGTATAAGCTGTGTAGAAACTTTTAAGCTGAATGTTTTAATTATTCCATTGTATTTTAGTGTCTAAGAGTGATTATTAAAAAGAATAGGAGTTAATTATTTGTTAAATCGAACAAGTTAGAAAATAGTGTGGCCTGCTAAGTTTAGTCTTACTTTGTTGTAATATTACTTGTGAGGTCAGCATAAATATTGGCGCATCTATCAACTATAATTTCCACGCGGGACATGATTCTCTACGGATTTACTTTAATTTATAATGTTAAATTTTATAAGTTGCATTATCGAATAAAACTAAAGAATTTTTTATGAAATCTTGTCTAAAATAAGAGGTGTCATAGTTGGGCATCGCACGTCAGGAATTTATTTATCAATTAATTTACGTGCTATCATCATCAAAAATCGATTAGACTTTTTAGAACTGCTCTATTTTTCTATGACTGTTTTTGTGACCCGTGAAACTCTTGAAAGTATAACGTCTCTATACTTCAAAAGCTATTAGTTTGATAAAGAATTAGATTCTATTTTATTAAAAATTTAAAAAAAAAAATTTGATTTGAGGCTCAGCTTTCTTTCGATTAAAGCGACTCAATAGCAAGCCCAAAATTTATCAACTTTAAAAAATTATACTTTTTGATAAAATACGTCTAATTCTGATGTGTACAGCAGATACTCAAGAATACTAAAAAGTTCAAACTGAAAAACGTTTTTTGTCCATTACAGATAATAAACTGACATTTCACGACATAATTATGAATGTAAAAGTGTTACATCGTAGATACATACATTTTTATACCGTAAAGTTTTCTTGGAAATGTACTTTTTACACGCTGTACGATAAAAATTGTTTTAATTAGCTACATAAATTGTGTAATAGCGTCTTACTTTTTTGGTTGTGATTTATACCAAATGATTAAACAATAAAGCTTTGGATTTTAAATGGGTTTATTTAACATGTTTCAAACCTTTAAATAAAACTATTTCAAGTATAATTAACAGTTTACAATGCACAATAGCCAGTTAAGTAAAGAAAGTCTCAGATCATACGTGTATTGCTGTCCGAGACGAAGCCGAGAACTACCTATGAACGGACGATCCGAAGCGTCGTTACTTCTGGCCGTGGAAGCAGTTGCTTCTGTCCACATAACGAGCATAAAATAATTACATTTTGGCCGCAGGTACGCAAAAAATGTTTTTGCATTGACTAATGTTTTCAGTTGATAATAAAGAATTCAAGAATAAAATATCAAACATAAACTATGTAGGTTTCTACGAAAGACAACTTTCTCATACAAAACATGAAAACTATGTTGTTAATCATATTTTGCTCTGGTGATGATGGTCCCAGGTATGTGTTATATTCAAAAGCTTTGTATTTGTTCATGAAGTCAGCTACTTATCATCACCAAGTAGATTAAATGTAGGTTAAACTTTTTTGGATCAGACATCGTGCTAGTCGAAACTTCAGATTTCAATCGATTTATAAAATAAAAATCTAGTTTTCATCTAAATTAAATAAGAATAAAATTAGTGATATGATATTCAAAATTAAAAAAAATCAAAGTTTAGAGTGTTGTAGAATAAACACTGTGACAGTTTTCTAACTTCCTATGAAGTGACACTGGTACATGATGTGAACTGACGATAACGGAAAATGTCAAATTGGGCTGAAAAAGAGAAAAAGTGACGAATCGGGGCTGAGCGGTTATCACTTTTTGTAATCTGTGTAAAATGGGAGCTAGGTTATTATGTAGTCCTTAACGGATTGTGTCCAATGTGTGGTAGCTTCAAGTCTACCAGATCGCACATTTCATTTATGTTCATTAGTGTTATTTTGCTTGTACACGCGATCGTAAAACACTTGATAAGCTGTAAAGTCTATACATATAATCGGTAAATGACCTATGATAATAATGTACCTATAACTAAATCATGGTATTTTTACAGTCAATAAGCATTTATTGCTCAGTCCTTAAGTATTCCATACTCCAAACAAACGTATACCGTTACTTGTGTAATATTCATTTCGAATGACTGTTATAACGATGGAGTTCTGTGTCAGTGAACGAGGAAAAGGAATGATTTATTTATATAAATAGACAAAATTGTGTAACGAAGTGCAGCGTAGGGTGTGTTCAAATAGCATAAAAAGTTACTTAAAGCTTACTTCGAATAATGCCATCGTTGAGAACGTTGAAAAGTACATTTGTGATTTAGTTCCTAAAGCTATCATCAATCATAGAAAAATAAGTAATTCCTTGTCGTACAGCTTAGACTATACTACGTCGGCTTCAGTATTTTAACACTGATAATGTTCTTATCTTTCGTCCATACTATCCGTGGCAACCGTTTGTATTTTTAATATAAGTTTCAAAACACAAAGTGTTTCTACAATTATCAAAAAATATAAGCCATACATTTGCTAATACATTTAAGACTAAAGATTTGTAATAATTGTCTATTTTTTTGAACGAAAATGAATTATTTGATCGCTGACGATTAATTGACGGTACTTTTTCACTGATCTGACCAATTTTTAAACTTACGGTAATTTCTCAACACTTTCGTAACGAGTATCAAAGCGAAAAGTGATGCTAACAACGCATCTTGCCCTCATAAATATACACACACGCGGTGGCAGGAGCCTCCCCGAATTTTATACGCGCGAATATTGACGCACGAGCTGCGCTCCCCTCATCGTATCTTACAAATAAAATAGCGACGCTTTAAAAATAGGGGAATATTATTAGCTCGCATTAGAGGGTGAGCTCGTCTTTGCCCTCTGTGACTTTTCACACATTTATGCATATCATATATACATATAGGAGGTTTTTGGAGAGCACAGGCGCCTCCTCGAGTCACGCAGCTGATGACGAGCTCCCTCCTCTACATTTTCCAGGGTCGTAAAGTAATCAATGAAAAGCCAGCTCTGATGTGGCGGGATTTCTCGGTGGGTCGTGAGCTGCAGGGACATTATGCAAAATGGGCGCGCTTTACGTCTAATTGCTTTTTTTTCGGGAAAATTTTTTTCGTTATTTTTTTGTGGACTTAGACATTTTCAAAGGATGTGTACTCTAGAATTAGAGTTTTGAAATTCATGTAGGTAAAATTGATTTTTTTTTAATGCTTGAGGCTAAAAAAATGGATGTCCAGAATCATGATTCTGTCGATTTCCGAGTGATTCTCTTTTTATCATTGCTGTCTCTTTGCAGACTATATTTTTACGATGGTCCGAAATAACTTGTAACATCAAGTAAGAATTCTTCCACTGAGCTAGATTCACCGATAGTTTCTTTGCTCTTCGCTGAGTGTAAATATTGAGGAAACATGTACCCAGGTGAAAAAATCATTGACGAGGGCTCTCCTGTAAAAGTCAGTCAGCCATGAGTCAACCACTCGCGTCACACTTTCGGATATCGACAGCCCTTTGACTACCTTTACTTATACCTCGTGTACATACAACGCGGCATACACTTTGCTCTCTCATATATGCATTGTCTCGTCTCATACATCGCCCCCCACCCCCTCTAGTGCGTCTAAACTCTCAAGTTCGCAAAAGCATGCCTTACACCCCACCCCCCTCCCTGCTGCATGCTCAACCCCGTATATACGGAAAGTCCTTCGGCATCGCTGCTACTGCCTGACGAGGTTTTCGCCCGAGGATAAGGCCATCAAGTGCACGTTGCGCCCGTATACATCGCGAAGATATGGAGATCAGTGTCGGATATAACCCCCCCTCCCCCGCCACTCCCCACTCTCTTTCATCGCGAGCAGCAGTCGCCTCCGTTCCAGCGCTGGTGCAGAGCGGCACGGGCTCCGGCACATATTGTCATAATTTAGCAAACAGCCAGCTTCATAATTAAAAGCTTACGCGGGGCCTCTGCTTTTATCGCAAGTTGTGCATATACTGCATGTTGTACCTAGGGGCGCAATTAAATCACAGCTGCTGCCGCTGCTTCGTCGTTAAAGTTTACAAGCCGAGCGATCATCGATGCTATCTTTCGCGAGGCGTTCGGATTCTTGCTCGTGCCTTCGTCATCGTAGTTTGAAATCGTGTCGAAGTACACGTTGGATGCTTGCAAGGATTATTTCATAATTGCTTCAAGGATGGAATGGCCAGTACTGCATTTACATTTTCATCATGTCGTTCATTTTTCGTATTTTGTGTGCAAAATCTTTGAGTAGTCTTTTTTGTTGACAAAATTAAAATTGTACTTAAAAATTGTGTAAGTTTGGTTAGTGACTTGCTGAGTAATCGTTGTTATATCTACATTTTATTGTATCAAAGAATACTACACAGACATGACGTACAACGTTCATCAAGATGCATCATGATACCTTCCTGTTCCAAAATAATACGGTTTCAATTAGCATTCCTACGATCACGATATATCTGACTTATTATATGGTCAAGATATGTCGCCTTCAGTAGTCTCTCAGAAATATAACATTCCTGTTATCTCCTTAGAATGATTCGTATGATTTTTTTTCTCCGTAGACATCCTTCCACCAGTTTCTCGATCTTAAAATTAATTCAAAAGTCCGTGATTATATCGTGCATCATACTGTGCACGTGTAAATCTTCCTTTCCTACCTCTGTACGTATGGAAAAGGGGGGTGGGGGGCGTGTAGTCAAATGGTCGTAAATCTGAGAATCAAGCAAGTGCATCCCATCGTAAAAAGGCCAAGGGTGTATACGCTCAGGCGTGCGTTCGTCTCCCCTTAAAAGTTTATCGTGTACAACTAGACTACTAGTTCCAAGGGGCTAAAGGGTGATCGTACATACATCGACGGCGAGAGGTGAGGAGGTGGAGGAGGCGGAGAAAGACGCCTAGCGGGACAATCTCATCTAGATCCCGTCGTACATCGTACCACCCGAGGCTCTACATCTCGAGACCACCCTAGCTACCGTTGCTCCCTTCCCCCGAGATTCTCCATTCCCCTTATTCCTTCCGCTCGTTTTCTTTGTCCATGTAACCCTCTCTTTTACGCCAATGCAAACGGCTCCAGCGTACGTTACGCGGGAATCCCATCTCAGCCCCGATACTTCGGCACGGCTCCAAACAACCGAACTCAAATAAAAATACTTTCCATCGCGACGCAAAGCCTTTCTCCGCCATAAAAGTCACTCTTCCGTAACTCAAAGCCACATCCGCGTTTAGGTTTGGACACACGTCCTGCAAATAACTGTACAGGTTGTGCCGTATGAGGGTAGTATCTACTCACCAAACTTCTCTCTTCTCCCCTTCGGTAAAACCTCCCGCGTAAGTCGAGCTCGAACCAATACTACTTACGCTTTTACGCTCGACGATTTTCCCTCGGCGTAGGAGCAGCGCGCGAGTCGTAGAAGCGGCCTCTCAGCGGGTAAATACGAAATTTAATAGAAACTTCGCCGTTGACGAAGAAGAGAGGACGCGTCGCCGGTATTAGCAGTCCCTCGCACACGGGTCTCTTTTCCCGCTCTTCCACTTCGCGTCTTCTTCCGCGTCCCTCGACGACGAAACGACGTTGACTCCGCGTCCTTGGCAATTAAGCCACTTACTCTGGTTACACATAAGCCGGCATTAATAATGCATCCCGACCGAGTCTCCTGCTGTACCGAGTGTATTAGTCTATACTCCCCGTCTTTTTCGCCGTTTCATTAAAGTGCCGAGGTCGCGTTACCGTTTGCTCTTAGCACCCGGCAGGATACTGCTCATTCGTTCGGCTGAGCAAAATGAAGTGACTAGTGACGATTCAATACGAATTCTGGAGCCCATCAAAACTTTCGTCACGTTTCAGTCAAGCTTCATTCGCGAGAGATCGTGGAATACGAAAGCCCGGAAGTAATACAACGAAAACCTGCCTATGGGATCGGGCAAAAATATAATTAAGCCACCGCCGCGGGGGGGGAATCGAGCGCGATAACCGCGGCAAAAGTGAGAGGGAACGAGCCCGCCGCTCAAAGTACATTGTACACGCGGAGGAAGACCGAGGAGAGGCCGGAGCCCATCCAAAGGGGGAGCTTTTCATAAATACTGCAGGACAGCGCGAGGGAGGGTCGAAAGGTAAAATGCAACGGGAGAAGGAAGGGTCGCCAGCTTCGGGCTCAACCCTCCGGAGCGCAGCGGTCTTCGGTCGGCTGTAATAAAGGGTTAATTAATACGCTTTAAACCGGTCCGTGGGGAGGATAAAGGGGGAGAGAGAGGAGGGGAGAGCGGAGCGTTGGGGGAACGAGGAGAGGCGGGTATAGTCGGCTCGACGGGGAAGAGTCGGAAATGGAAGAAGCCGTCGATCATCAGCTTCCGTGGCTCCCTGCTGGTTGTATACGTACGACCGGGATCGAGGCGCTTTATGTGCGCCCCGCGCGGGGGTCAATGCGAAATTGGAGATTTTACTTTTAACCACCATCCAACTTATTTCATGTCAATGTCTGACGAAACGTGCAAATATTTGTGTCTCGTCATCCGTCGACTCATCGGACTATGAATCCCGTTAACTTGGATTTCCCAAAATTGAACCGGCTTATTTCGCTCGATAGAGTTTCACCTTCGTTTACCAGCCCTCACCCACGCGTGCACGTGTGTGCCTCGAGCAAATAATCAAATTTATCCAGCAGCCGAAGAAGGAGGGGGCAAATGTTTTCACCCGAGTTAATCAATGAGGTTACGCTAATCGCGTTTGGCAAACAGGATGTATCGGGTCCCCTACGCGTCCCTCTTCCCCTTTTCCTCAATCCCTCTCTCTCTCTCTATCTCTGCCTTACCGTTGCCTTGCGACATGCGAACAGGATATCGGAGATCCTGTGTGCCTAGACAGGAAATTTTTGTAAATGGGTCGCACAATAAAGACAGCGAAGTTCTGCTTCTATATACATATTATAAGTAGTAAGAGAAACGCTGAACTGGACGTTCTGGTCTAATAGCTTGTATTCATGAAATACCAGAAAAAAGATTTAGAAGATTAAAGTGGTGGGTGCTGTACCTATTGTACACAAATCCTATACTGTTGGGGCACAAGTTGAGACTATATCTTTTTAGTACGAATACAAGTGGTTTTTATCATGTCATTTTACACCCGAGACACGTGATAACACTTATTCCATTCTTCAACGAAACGAAATACCTGATGACTTCAATGATGACACGGTACAAGGCGTCCTTGGGCTTGTTTAGATGCAAAGACTCTAGTGTTTAGATGTATAAGGCCATGTAACGCAGCGACAAGTGGTTCACGAGTAGCTGCAGGTGATAGGCATCACTTGGCACTTCCACCTACTCTTTGCCCGTCTCTTACATTACATCTGTCAGTCACTGTTGCTGCTGATGCTGTGTCGCCGGAACGTAATAAATAAGATTTACCGAGCACCTACATCGACATGGAATTGTGTATACAATGTTTGCAGGTGATTCCTTGGTAGTATAGATGTAGTACATTATACAAACAGACGAACGTATATTCTACGCAGGAAGTGTGTATACGAGCAACGACTGTAGAGGAGAGAAGGAGTAGTCGTATACACATAACGCAAGAGCTGTTTTCCGCTTAGTAGCGAGGAGTGTCGCGTTAATGTTCCTGCCGTTGATTTCATTCAGCATAGCGCAGGAGTGGTGCTACTCCTGCTGCTGCCTCGTGGTATATTTAGATAAGTAGAGCTTTCCTCTCCTCGGCTCTGCTCTGCTCTGCTCTGGGCTTACGTTGATTTAATGTAAGGAGGAAGTGGGATTCGAGTGGGTTTTTGGCTCCTCCTCACTCTGGGTAAACGCATATATACGAACACTCAAATTACGTCTACGTGTGTATATACCTATCTACCTGCGCACACCAGTTATTAGTATTATTAGAGGAGCCGTGAAACTAAATTCCATTATATTTATACATTATCAAGGGCATATAAGTGCTTCGGCGAGTACTTCAACTGTGCAATTAAAAGTAAGTATCAAATTACAATCCAGCGTTTTAGTCAAAATATGTTTTCATTATAAAATGCCGAAACTTACGATACTTACAATATAGACGCTTCTTGAGATGTTTAAAAAACTAATGTCATTGAAAGATTCAATTCAAATAGGGCTACCTCCGTCATTTTTCAAATCCAATAAACAGATTAGTAGTCGGTGAAAAAATCCAGGCATATTCTCTTATACACCTTCAGAATTCAGTTACCCAAATCTCGTCATTGGACATCAGAGAGTCCGACAGCAGACCGGCAGAGTAGGCCACCCGCACGTAACGGCGAGCCCCGATTAGAGAGAATGAAAATAATTAGAGACGAGAGGGGTAGTTTTCGGGTGGTCCGCAAAAATATAAATGGGGAAGTGGGGTTGTACTTTCAGACTCTCGTCATCTCCCATCCCCCAAACGCCACACACATACACTAAAGAGAAGAGACGTCTCGACCAAACAGAGTCAGAGATATTTCCCAGGACTACTGCTACTGCGGATCGATGCTATCTTTCGTCCTGCCTGGGGGCACAGCAGCAGCATCAACAGCACCAGAGAAGCCCGAGGAGCCAAATGCGGGCCGTTCGTCCCTTACCCCGAGGATCATCCCAAGGAGGAAAATGTCCGTGCAAGACCACACACCCCTACTCTCTCGTCTGCTCCCCCTCCACTACATTGGAGGAACCTCATAAACAGCACACTCAGTTATACCTATGTGTAACCATCACACTACGCTTCCCTGCCTGCGCTATAGCTGACGTACCGTGTAACGAGATGAAATCAGTGACTGCGTATGACGTCGCACGCCCGTATCAACCTTACGTATGCGGAGGAGACGTGTGGAAAGAGCCCGTTTACGCTTGGAGCTCAATTACAAAGAAAACGACTACAAGTGCTCAGGAAAAGGCCGCGGATAAGAGAAATGAGGTATTGAGGTTCGATGGACGAGTAACTCGTATAAAGACCATAGGTGCAAGCAGGAGGATTTGTTGTGATCACGTAATACGTACTATGCAGTCCTGGTAAGTCATCAAATATGTGGGCTAATGGATGGTGAAATAGAATCTGACGAAATCGTCAGGTGTGCTATGAGTATAGTGTTGATTAAAAAATTTGGTACTATGTGTGCCAGTATACGTAGAAATTTCGAAAAGTTTCAATGTGGGTTGTAGATGTGATCCAACTAAAATTAAATGCTTACATTGCCATAGATAAGAAAAGTAGGCATGTAACAAAACCAAAGTAAATGCTCTTGAACAGAGACACTACAAGACTCAAAATAAAGACAACGGGTTCCTAGAGATAACGCCCGATAATTTACGACTTGCATTCCTTGCGCTGTTCTATGTAGTATAATTTGCGAGAATAATAGGATTTCCGGGACGCATCACGTGTTTGATTTCTATACTCTAACATTCATCGATTATATTTACGGGCTAAGAATAAGTTTGATTAAAAATGGATATGACAGTTTACATTATTCATTTCCTATAAAATATTGAACACATTTGACCAAGCAGTGCTATAAGAACTAACGACAATTTATTGAGGAGCCCCATTCAATAACTCGCTGAGCGCTCAAAATGGAATTGAAGTTCGCGATTATGATAAAGATTTAGAAAGTCTCTGAATCAATTTTTTTTTAAATCCTCGCTTGTAAAGAATAAAGATCTGCATCTTATACGTAATTGATCATCTATTAGCTCGATACTCTTCGCTGGGTATACCTATAATATGTTCAAGTCGGAGTTAAAAAATAGATGTCAAGTTTCCTAAACTGAATTAAACTTTTCCGTCTACTTAATTAGCTTTACATTAGGCATTACTTGGGCATTGGATAATTAAGTGGATTCCCATACTTTTGTTCACTCTGCTGTATACCTCCCGCCTTAGACTCGCATATTTTTCTTCAACCTCGGTATGTATACACCGAACGGATATTGAATCTCGTTCTGGGAAATTTCGATCCATGCAAATCCTCCAACAAATGCATGAGACTAATTGAACTGTCCACTGAAAGATTCCGTAATCGATATTGGAGAACGAGAGTCAATGTCCGTCCAATGCACATACTTACACATACTGCAGGGTGTTAATTACTCGTAATTATTAAAATCCTAAACTCGACAGCCACCTTATTACCATAGATATAATGGGTATAATTATGATTTTGTTAAGCGTGGAGATCAATGCAGCAACTAAAAAACAAGTTCGATACAATTGCGAGCACCACGATACAAAAGCTCCGCGCAGACTGTCTTTTCAGAGCCAAAGAGCGGCGGCCGATATGACCATTTAATGGACGCTCTTGTGGCGCGATCCGTCGTCAGTAGGAAAGTGCTGGAGGGAGGGAGGAAAAGATCTGAGGACGTGTGGGTATACGCGCAGAAGAGCGGCCGTCGCCGTCCCCTATTGTCATTCTCTCTCGGCTCCTCGCCCGTGGAGCCGGTCTTACCGGGCGTCTTTGTCGCCGGTGAACGTATATAATGTGCACAGACACCGTGGATCTACCGTAAGAGCAAAAGAGCTTCTCGTTAAGCGCCATGACGTCGACGACGGATGGACCGGGACCGGAGGTAGAGGAGGTAAGGCTCCGTCGCTTAATTTTCTCCCCGTAATTACACGAGAGCCGCTCTAGGGGGTACGGCCCCTTGAGCTATTAGCCATGGGCTGTGTTGTTACTACTCGGCTGCTACTGTTGTGACTGTGCTTTACTATCGGTCGGTAGTGGATAGGCGACCATGGACGCGGATGGAGAGGGATTCTAGAGGGGAGGAGCTCTTGAGAGGCCGTTGTCGGGATTAAATCGGTACTCTTGATTCGATGATTTTGGAAAATCGGAAAATTTGTCATGATTCTTTACTCAAAATCTCAAGAACAAAAATTAATATCCATTTACCTCTCGTCTACACAGCTATCATTCTATAAAGTATCCGTCTCTGACTGCATGAATCCTGAAGTGCATTGAATTTTTGGGTAAGTCAATACATCGAGTATTAACCGTATTTTTTTGTAGTTGATATCGCTAAAATGCTATACAATTGTATATATATAGTGATCGACCAAGTACTCCAAGTAGACCGAACATTGTGAAATAATTTTTTCACGTGAGTATGTTTCCTTAATTTTTACACTCAGCGAGACAACCATTGCACAAATATAGTCTGCAAAGAGACAGCAATGATAAAGAGAGAATCACTCGGAAATCGACAGAATCATGATTCTGGACATCCATTTTTTTAGCCTCAAGCAATAAAAAAAAAATCAATTTTACCTACATGAATTTCAAAACTCTAATTCTAGAGTACACATCCTTTGAAAATGTCTAAGTCCACAAAAAAAAAAACGGAAAAAATTTTCCCGAAAAAAAAGCAAT
>JAPYYV010008090.1:0-12888 GCA_030522625.1 Copidosoma aretas | reverse complement strand
CCCCGGGGGCCAAAACCTTTTGGGTTGTGCCCCCCCCCCCCCCCCCCGGCACTCGCGAGAGCCTTTTCAAATGTGTTTGCATTTCCAACGTATTTGTCAGAACTTCCATATACAGTGCTGTCACGTGAGCCCGAGAGCTTGGAGTGTACAAAAGAAGGGACACGCTGCACCGAGCGACTGACTCGAGGGCGACCTGTACTACTGCCACCGCGGGACAGAGTCCTCAGGCTCGACTGAAACGTAGAGCGAAGGGTCTGAACGGTAGAAATTCAATCTTCATGTTTATAATAGCCCGAATTACTACTATATCAGGCATTTCGCGAAAAACGGGACACTTTAGTCTGTAAGATAGGATTTTCAGAGTTTTCAGTTTAGAATTTTATTATTTTTTCTACGTTATATGAGGGCCAAACTAGCTGTAAACTTTTGGGCGTAACTCTATTGCCATTTTTAGAAGACACATGTCTACTTTAATAGGATTTTTAATAGATTTCAAAAAAGTATTACGGTAATGACAGATCTGTTATGGCAGTAATGGTAATTTTCTGAAGCCCCAAATAGGAATTTTTCAATGAAATTTAGTTTGGTACATATGCACACCAGAATTGACCAGTTGGCGCTACTAAATCATTTGTCTCGCGCATTTTAAAGGTGCAAAAACTAGGCTTCACGATTAAAACGCATTGTACACTTTCACAAATTTTTTTTCATCGTCCTAAACTACTAGAAATGGTGCTAGGTGGTTCAGATTTTTGGAAAATAGAGCTTAAAACAATTAAAAAGTTAGCACTTAGGCAGTATAAGCCAATAAAAATGAAAAATTGAAAAGCTTCGCGTTACCGTAATGCCGTTTTAGCCTATTATTTCCGTCCTCCGACAACAGCAAATAATTTTTCGACTTGATTTTAAAAGAGCGAACTAGAGAAAATTAGTTTACACTGTTTTAAAAAATGGGGGAGAGTACGATTTCCCGGGCGCCGCGTACAACACGCGCTGCACGTGTTATTTCGTAGCGCCCGGGATATCGTACTCGTGCCAAAAAAGGACTGGACTCAAAATAATAAAATGGGTAGTTTATAAACATAGGCTTCATGAAATATCGCAGTTTTTGTGAAATGGCTCATGTACGTTATTAAAAACTACTCTGCTAAATTTTCGTGTGTTGGCAATGTTTCTACATTGGCTATCAATTATTTTGCACTATTTATTAATTTATTTATGCGTATATTATATGATAAAATGACAAAATATGAAGACATTATTATTATATAACTTATTATTTATTATAATATACGTATACGTTATTAAAAATTACTCTATTTATTTCAAGTGTAACATAAGTCTACTCACGAAACAGAATCTCCTTATTTCCTACTCCGTTGTTGATCGCTCACTGCTCAGTATAATACGTGTTCACTCGACGAATGACTGATTCGCACTGTTAAGAAAGTGTCTGGTGACCGGCGCAGCTCATTGCACAGTGTAGAGTGCGCACCTTAGCTAGGTCACCGACCACTGACTCACTCAGCTGACTAAGCTGACAGTGCGATTTAGTCATCCATCGAGTAAACACGTATTATACTGAGCAGTAAGCAACCAACAACGGAGTAAGAAATAAGGAGATTATGTTTCGTGAGTAGACTTATCTTACAATTGAAACTTAAATAGAGTAGTTTTTAATAACGTATGCGTATACATATAATGCAATAATATAATATAATAACAAGCAATACAAGTAACACACTAATAATAATAATTTACACATGGTAAATTCAGTAATTTCAATAATATATGCATAAGGAATATTTTGGTGTGTGAAATAGGATTTTCAACATTTAGTGTTTAGAATGTATTTGTTATTTTTTCTATGCGATGATCCAAACTAGCTGCAAACTTTTGGGCCCAGCTCTACTGTCGTTTTTTCCTCGGTAAATATTAGTCCGAAAAAAAGTTTGTATACTCAAAATAATAAAATGCGTTGTTTATAAGCACGGGCTTCATGAAGTTATCGCAGTTTTTGTTGAAATGACCCGTACACACCAGCCGAGAACAACAGCACAGGAGGGAAGCGTTTCTCCGCTCGCTGAGCGATCCCCCTCGCGCGCGAATCCAAACGCGGCTGAAATTCCAACCCCGAGCAGCAACAATAGCGCGAGCGCGCAATAACCACCTGCAGCAGCGGCAGCAGCAGGAGTTACTACACTACAAACGCCGCGAGAGTCAGTCAGTCAGTCACTCTCTCGGCTCCCGCTCTTAATTAATTTCGGCAAAATGACTCGAGACAGACGTCTCGCAATCAGCGCTCGCGGCACCACCACCACCAGCACCGCCTTACGTCATGTATGTATAGATACGCGTGTAGCCAAGAGCAGCAGGCAGCAAGTTCCGCTTCCGCCAGCCTCGCCAGGAGCCAATCTCGGGGGCGGCGTATATGTATACAACTGTACGAGCGCCGGCATTGTTCCGCGGATGCGCGCGTTTCTCCGGGCCCTCAAGACGCCCCCTACCTCCCGCGCACCGCCGAGATTCCGCTGAAAGCCGCGGGCGATTATGCGCCCGTACGTACAGTATATATACGTTGTACGCGCGTCTTCGGGACGACGACGACTATGACGATGATATATCTGCGCGGCTTGCTGCGTTTAGCCGTAATTACGCTCAGCTCCGCTCGTCCCCTTCCTTTTTCCACTCCATCCCACTCTGGCGCTCGCGGTGATTCAGACAATGCAGGCTGCCGTCGCGGTTGAACGATCGACGGCGCGAAGCTCGGATCGTGCGCGCGCCCGAAGGCCTCGGGTATCTCTCGATTCCGTATCGGAGAACTTTTATCCGCGCTCATGACTCCGGGAGAAATTGGCTCTTCGATGGACGAGCCGCTCCCGATTACTGCTGCAATTACTTTCGTATCTCGCATTATACAACAACAACGACAACAACAACTTCACGAGCAATACAAAAGAACCACGCGGTCGAGGGCAGCAACGGAACGCCGGGTCGCTTGATATTGCAGCGGCTAATTTAATTTGGCAAATGGCCCTCCTCCGGGTGTACATGTGCTCTATAGGTACAACGGGAATGGGCCCCGGCAGCAAAAGTTAATCAGATAAAAGCCTAGATTCATAAGAGCCCTTCTGCCCCCCCCCCTCCCCTCTCGCTCCCTGTTCTCCCAAACAAACACGCCAACCGGGATTCTCCTCCTCCTCCTGTGGTACCTATCCCCCCTCCCCCCTGTAGAGGGGCGCTATATACTGTACGGGCGAGGGTAATCAGCGGAGAGCCAGCGCGTTCCGCCTCTCGACCGGAGATCCGCCGCAGCGCGTGTATACAGTAGAGTCGAGAGAACAGCTCGGCTGACCGTGTCCACCCCCGAACGAGTAGTATCCTGGTGTGTGTACAACCCGGCGTTTCACTGATGCAGGGCTTCCGTGAGGCGGTCGGTCGCCGGGAGGCGGAGGCCGAGGAGTGCGCGCGTCGCCTCGCCGCGGAAGTCGAGGTCAAGAGGCGCGAGGCCGCGCGCCGGGCCGGGGAGGAGAGGGCCAGGTCGTGTCGGGAGACCAAGCTCGCCTGGGACAGACAGCTCGAGGAGAAGCGCCGCCGGGAGCTGGTGGAGATCGAGGCCGGGAGGGCGGTGCCGGGTGAGTATTTTTGCTCATTTTTATCGTGTCTTTGGGTTTGTTGTTTTGGAAAATGGTCGGACGGATGCTCGTGGTGTCTCTTTCAACGAGACTCTCGAAAGGAGACACAAAAAAAACGTTTCATGAGCCTGAGTTTGGAAAAAATTGGAAATAAGGCGCGTCTGACCTGATACGGGGCTGTACTACTGACTCGAGCGAAGGGGCACATTTATTTTCCTATATTTTTATTTTGGAAGAGGTTGAGAGAGAAATATGCTGATGTCTCTATCAACGAGACTCTCTGAACAAGAAAAAACATTTCATGAGCGTGAGTTTGAAAAAATTGGAAATAAGGCGCGTCTGACCTGATACGGAACTGTACTACTGACTCGAGTAAGGGAACACTTTTCTTTTCCTGTGGTTTTTTTTCCAAAGGTTAAGTGAGAAAGATGCTGGTAATGTTGCTTTCAACGAGATTCTCAAAAGAAAAGATCTTTTTGGGTGGCTGAGTTTGAAAAAATTGAAAACAAGGCACGTCTGACCTGATACGGAGATGAACTACTGACTGAAGCGAGGGGTG
The DNA here is from genome assembly GCA_030522625.1 of Copidosoma aretas. Lineage (NCBI taxonomy): Eukaryota > Metazoa > Arthropoda > Insecta > Hymenoptera > Encyrtidae > Copidosoma > Copidosoma aretas. Next base: position 8,694 of record JAPYYV010008090.1, on the reverse strand, counting down.
TACTTCTCTTATGTTTCTTTATTTTGTAAAAGGTTGAGGGGATAGAGTTTTCTCCATGCTAATGATGTTTCTTTCAACGAGACTTTTAAAAGAAAAAAGAACTTTTCATGAGGGTGAGATTCAAAAAATTTTAAATGAGGTATGTCTGATCTCATACGGAGATGTACTACTGACTCAAGCGAGGGGGCAAGAAGTTTGGAGTCTTGCTGGAGATTCGAAAGTTGTTTCGAGGCATGTGATGACTTTGCAGATTTTGCAGAGATTCGTGCTGGCAGTGAGTGAAGTAGAAAGTCTTGGGTTTTCATAGTGAAAAAGTAAAAAAGAATAGTATATTTATAAATATAACATTAGCCTGAGTATGTTGATAAAATTTTGCAGTACTAGGTGTGGAATACTGTAGAATTTCGCATGAATTTAGCCGTTTGATATTCCTATTCTTTTTACGTTTGATTTCTGTTTTTATTTCATGGACTAATAGACCACATATGCTTTGGGTCATAGCTCCCTTCGCTATACATATACAGCCCCATGTCTCTATAATACGGAGAAACCTACCAAGTGCTCAGGTCCAGGAAGCTCGAGCAGCTTACTGAACCTACTAAGTACTCAATCCGATTATAACATACAGAGAGCAAGGGAGTTCAGTTCGATGCAATATTGAATTGTGGCCTGCATCGCGTTGACCTCCCGTGGCTCTTGCATCCAACTTCTTTTCCACAATAATTAAAATAAACTAATAATTTGTGGGAGTTGGTATAGCTGCTACAAATCCGCGTCCAATTTAACCCATAGTATGGTTCGAAGAGTGCTATTATGTTACGGTATCGTAATAGTAGTGATAATTGGGATCAATATTGGTGTAGGAGGATAGAGCTTTGATGTCACCAAGTGCACTGTCTGCGTCAACCCGACGTTTCGGTCGTCCATGCGTGTTTGTATGGGTATAGTGCTAGAGCACTATTAGACAGAGACAAAGTTATCGATCAAATTTAAGCTCGATTGGATGAAAATTATGAAGAAAGTTGTAAAAAAAAAAATAATCGTTCGGGCACTTTTACGGGCTGAATGTAATATAATTTTTCGGTGAATAATGTGTTTTTCAATTCCGCTCGAGAGTATCAAAAAATGAAACTCCCCGAAGAGTCCCCGTCTTGAGACGGCATTCGAGAGTTCTCGGTCAAATTTTCCGCACCCAACGCCATCCAAACTAGCCCAAACATCCACAGTCCTCTCCAAAAACAGAGAAACAAGAAATCCCACTCCCCGACCGAAACCTTCACGCAAATCGCTCTCACCGCGCGCGATATTTCCGAGCTCGCGGCGCGCACGGCCGATCCCCCGCGGCTCGGCCTGGAAGGGACGTCCACCGAGGCTCGCCGCGGCTAACCGACCGTCCGCTGCACGAGCAAGAATGTTTCGCCGCCCGCGCGCATAAAGTATCCCGACGCGCTCGGCCGGGCCGAAAGACGGAGGGACGCGCCGCGCATCGCCCTTCCCCTGCCCGCGAATTCCGGGAGTCGGTCGAGTCGGTCATTTCGGAGCTCCGCCGCGTTGTACATGTACTGCTCCGTAACGGCGGACAAACGGGCTGACCGTATACATCGTTGCGTGCACCCGCAGCGCGAAGAAAGTTATGGCCGTTCGCGTTTCGCAGCTACGCGCCGTTGATGCGGCTCGCGGTGCTTTTATGTGTATATGGGGGGGGGGGGGGGGGGGCAACCGCAACGTTCTGCAAAATTTTGACGGCCGGGGGGGGGGCCGGGCGGGCCGAAATTGTGTTAACGACGCGTATGGTAGAGGTAACAATGGTGCTCTCTAAATTTACAATGGGAGTTGAACTCTTGGGGGAACAACAATTGAAAGGCGCGCATCAGACGGTCGAATGCAATGTGCATTTGATTTCTATTAAATTCTCCGCTGCATGAATTGGGTTTTCGCATGAAATTGTCTGTTTGGTCCGTCAGGTAGATCATCAAAATTTGTTTGACGCGTATTGTTTATTTTCTCATACAAACGCAAAATGATATCCCTCAAACAAAATTTGATATCTTCATTACGTCACGAGCCCCCACTCCTGAACGTGTGCGTGCTCTATCTCCGTCATTTTTTCTTTGTACGAGAAAAGAAAAAATACCTGTCAAATATATTTTGACGATCTACCTGACGGACCAAACAGAAAATTTCATGCAAAGACCCAATTGTACCATGCACCGACGCGCCTGTGCACGATATTAATCCCTCGAACCTTCCGCACAGCCGCCAACAAGAGCGGCGCACCCCCGGAGCAGGAGGAAAAGGCCCGGCGTCACCGGGCGGCCCTGGAGTACGGCCGCGAGCTGCTGGCCCAGCGCGATTGGATCGAGGCGCGCCGGGCCCGCGAGCAGCGCGAGCTCGAGGACATGGTCGAGCAGCAGAGGGCCGAGCGACGCCGCGAGGAGGCCCAGATGGCCCGGGAGCTCGAGCTGCGCGAGGCGAGGCCCGCTGCTGTTGTCCCCTGTGCTGGTGGTGCTGGTGGTGGTGGTGGTGCCTCGTAGGGTGGGTAAGTCGCACCTTGGCAACCTTGGAATTTGCAACGAATGATTGTGCGTGCACCTATTATTATTTTTCGGTGAAGGCATTTAACAGACTGTTTGCCCCAAACGCAACGGTTTGTGCACGTTTTCATTGTGCACGAATTATGACTGTGGTACGCACACAAAAACCGTATTATTCATAAACTGTAGTCAATACCAGGGTTCTGGATAATTTAGTCTAATCGTAATTCGATCACATTTCAATTGAGAATCAAGATTTTTTTGTTTGATTCATTCGATTTTCAATTACCAATCAAATTTAATTGTCGATTGAAGTACCGATCGATCAAAAATTTACTTCAATTCTTCATCAAAACAGCCTTCGATTGAGAATTAAGTTTTACTTAATTTTTACGTGCACAACACTTGTGCATGATTCTGCTAATTTTGTGCGCACACAATATACTTCAACCCTTTGTGTGTGCAGGGGACATGGTCCATCAAAACTTGGTGCAGGTTGCATTATTTTTATACCAACAGTCATCTCGCAAAGAGACGTACGAATAATGTTGTTGGCCCCTGCAAACGAGTGTACATCATAATATGGTCCGCCGCTCTGCGGTGATTCGCGCGTGAGCTTCCTCGTCCGCGCGCACCTTTGATCGCCAGAGGCCTTTTGCCCGCTCGCTCGGAAATCTCGTTCGTTCGTTCTCCCGAAAAGTTAGGCGCCCACCCGCACACTCCGCAGCACACTTCCTCGGCGCTGTATTACACGCCGTTGTGCGTACAATAGTTCACAGAGAAGCGCCGCCGCCCCCCTTCCCCCGTTCCCCTGCCAACTACGGGGCTGTAATTAAATTCTTGGCCCTAAATTTTTCTTGTTCGTGCGCATTGGCCCATGTATATCCGCGTGGAATTGCAATCATACGCGTTATTCCCGATCGAGGTGGGCTGGGTCCATTGAGCCGGAAGCACGCGTGATCTGAAATTCGACGCGGGAAGTATGGGGTTGAGCGCGAGCAAAAAACATAGATGGAATCCATAACTGTCGAACGAACGCGAAATATCGTGGACTGTCTTGTACTCGAATACTGATATACCCGTTCTGAGATAACTTAATAATATCAATAGTGTATTATTGTCATTGTTATCGCAATCATTATTCGATGTTGAATGATTTCTCTGAGGATTTCGTACTTCATTAGCGCTGCCCATTTATCCTCAAAGCAAAGAGAAATCATACTTCTCGTGGAGCCCTGAAATTTCGTGGCGCTTTACTTTTGGCAAGTCAAATATTTGATCAACCTTTTATTAATAATCCCCTTGGTCCCCCCAGCGCTGTGCCTAATAACGTTCCTTCATCACGGCTGCACGCACAGCTTTACAAATGTTTAATGGAGGAAAATTATTAATTAAAATTTGTATACTCTTTGCCGTACTCCTTTGTTTTCCTCCTCATTGAAATTAAAAATATCATTTACCGAGGGGGCGAACGCGAGAGGAAAAAAGGTGGTATTTTTTTTCCAACTTGAATTTACCTTTCGTAGCGTCAAATTTGTACAGTTACCAAGCCACCCTCTAAGCGGTAATATGTATAGCTTCCAGCTTGCCGGAGAGTGGTTTTTTCCATCTGAAAAATTGCACGCTTCGAGAAGTACATCCAAATTACCTCGTTCCAAAGTAAAACAATGGAAAAAAAACTCTTCTCGCGAGAGCCAATAAAAATCAAACAACGAAACGAAGGAAAGAGCCGACCCTCCCGCGTTGGGCGAAAAACCGCCCCCCATCTCCGTATCGCCGGCGCGTCCCTTTGAAGTTTCGATCTCCAATTACCCGACACCCCCTCGGCCCGTAGAATCCGATGAAAACACCTCGAAGAAACCCGGCGCTACTCTTCTCTCCGCCCCGGACAGCAGTGGGTCCGCGAAAACTCGTTCCCGCCCCCGAGCGGCCAAATTTTCTCGCAATCAAGCGGTCACGCATTTCCCGTGTACCAAACACCGCGGGTGGCGTGCATCGGACTGTTGGGGCCCGGCATCGGTGTCAAGGCCGTGCGTTTGACCATTATTAAAAAACTTTGTCCCCTCGCAGCCTGCGCACCCGCGCGGCGCGAGCTGCTGAGACGGCCCCCCCCCCCCCCCCGCCCCTCGTAAAACTTTGAGCGGAAGCTGGCTCAGGCAACACGTGGACTCGCTCCGTAATTAATTTTGGCTTTCTTGAATAGCGCACGGCTCTGGGGGGGTTCGTGCTCTTCCACTCTCTCTTGGGGAAGGGGCGAAGAGCCGGAGAACTGCTGCCGGCTCACGATATTGGGTTTCCGCGGGGGGATGTATAGACTCTAGCTGGAGCTAGACGCAGGGGGGGGGGACTGATCGCCCGAGGGCTGCTACGCTCCGAGAATAATGCAAAATTAATTTCCCTCCCTCCTGCCCGCGATCTCTTTCCCGTGATAGCAGCAGCAGCAGTAGTAGTAGTAGTTCGCGTCCCCACGGCTTTTCTCGACTATTTCCCGGCAAGTGTCGAGTCGTGTACTCACGGAGAGCGAAATCAAAGTTGGCCGGGCTCTTTGATCCGACGGATGTTTGCGGAGCCGTCGCGGTGGGCGTATCACACAGCATACGAGTACGTTGCACGCTCGATGGGAGGTGCATTAATTTAATGACGACGACGACGCTCCGTTTGACCGAGCCGAAATAGTACACTCGGGCGTTGCGGGCTCGATTCGATGGAACTGCGTTGATTTGTCTCCCTTTCGTTCGAAGTAGCGCGAAAAACGCAGCAAACAGAGCGTGCATTTCAAATACACAAATACCCGTATTCATACATCATCCTGCACATTGTATAAATTCTGTGTTTATAAATACTGTATACGAAAGCATTATCTTATTCGACATTGTATTCGACTATTTAAACGCGTATCTCGCCCACCCCTGCCGGTCCCCCCAGGGGAAAAGCTCGTGTCGCGCGTCACGCCCGAGTCGCAAAAATGAGGATCGATGGCCCTTAAAAGCCCGGCCTTCCCTCTCTCCTCCATGCCCCCACTGTCGCTGCGATGTCTCGTATCGATGCCTTTTCACCTGCCCCTCGTGCGAAACGGTAATAATGCACGAGCCTGTGCACGACTCGATCCCGCGTCCCCGTGGCGCCAGAATGTCGGAAAGAAACAACACAGCCGAACGGTTCGTTCACCACGACAAACGGCGTTTCGGACCGCGAATTTTTCGAGCCCCAACTCCGCTAGCCCCTTTGCCCCTCTCGTTTTCCACACGCCGAGTGTGTACGACGAGCGCAGCGATCGCTGATTCGTTTACACCTTATCGCCCGACCTTCCTGCATGCTCCACCAAAAGTTCGCACAACTTGTCGCGCGGGGAGCCATAGGGGGCACGAAGTAGTCACCCAACGACCCGCCCCCGCGCCAATTTATTATTCCAAAGACACGCTTACCGGCTACTGCTGATGCTGCTGCTACTCGCTCGTATACACGCCCGCAGCGCAAAGTCGCGTTTGCCAAGTTGATCTTCGCTCCGCTACATGCATGTATATACATATGTATACAGGGTGAACGAGCCGACCGATGGAACGGGGCTACGGCATTCGCGCTCGGGCCTGTAATACAGTCTTGCATGTTTCATCGGCGGGGGCTCCAAGTTCGCCCGGGGGTCGGGGATCGATCAAACATTCAAAGGCGCTCGATGATTTATTTAGGCCCGGCGCTCCGTCGTGCGTGCATCGCAGTTTGCCCGTATATTGCCGGAAAAGTAACTATGCGTAACTCGATTAGAATTTTCGTTGTCGAGGGAGACGTTTTTGTCCAGCAGCACGTTATTCGGTCGCACGTCCTGCCGCGCGATGATTCCACGAGACGCGCACAACGGAGGCGCGACAAACATCATCCTCCGTACGTGCGACGATACACAACCGGCTACAAACGACCCTGTCGCTCCTCCCAGCCACAAAAGAGTCTTGGCGCGATAATTCACCGCGGAGCGGTATACAGCTCGGCGCGCGCGCCGACGGAGCAATTTACCGAGAGCCAGCGAGACGCGTCTCTCTCTGCCCCTCTTTTACGAACACACGGCTCGCACTCCTCCCGCCGCGTTTTTCCGACGCACGAATTCAATTTCCCCTCCGGGGGGAGGCGACACCTATACTCCGGCGCTGCTGCTGTTTTTCCCTCCTTGTTCGTCCGCGATTCGAGGACTCGTCGGGCGGAACGAGAGGAGTCGCGCGTGCCGTTGTGTGCTTACACGTCTGTCCCGTGCGCGTCCGAACGGGCGGGTCCGGCCGTGCTCCGCGGCGTTTCTTCGGGCTTTTTCGATTGTTTTTCCCCCGCACAGTCTGTTCCGTGGATATCGCGCACCGGATCGTTGAAAAGAAGAAGAAAACGATCGAAACGTAACGATTGTCGTGCCCCGCCGAACAGACGCATTTGGGTAATCACTGCGGCCGTTCTAACGCGCGGAGCGTAAGTATACGGACGCAACAGAACAACCCATCGCAGTCCTCGCTCACGATACATCCGCGCGTTGTTCCCCAGCGCCGCGAAAAGTTTCGCCCGCAGCGTCTCTATCCGTGCGTACGCGACTCTTTCCCCTCCTCCTTCCATTCGGAGCCATCAAACTTTCCTCCTTTTTTCCCCCTCCGAGGAAAAGTTTTCGCCACGGGGGAGACGCTGCGCCGGAGAGACGACGGGACGGGCAGGGAGAACTTTTCATGGCCGTGTTTTTGTCGCCGGGGGAGGAGCCGGATATCGCCGAATCGTTCCGCGGGGGCCGATCGGGCAGTCCCGAATGCGCGCGACGCTCGGGGCGATTTCGCGACGAATTTCCTGGCGGCACGTCCGGTCGCGCGTCTCCGCGGCGCGTGGGTGAGTCCGCGGAAAGTTTTTTCCCCTCGTTTCCAGACCGGCGGACAAAAGTAGCGGGGAAATCGCGTTTCTTAATTCCGTTCGCCGTCCGCGCAGTCTCGATTTGCTCGGGCCATCGCGCCCCGTTGAATAATCCAACTCCGCGGGTCGGCTTTGCCTTTCTCCGTCGCCCCCGATCGTTTCGCAAAAGCCCGCTGCAGGGTCGCTCGCGAACATGGGTCATCAGCTGTCCCCTTTGGATCCACCGCTTCGCGAGAACGCGGAGCTCCCCTCCCGCTCGGAGGGGCACGGGCGGGCGCATAATCGAGTACAGAGAGGGAGCGGCGCGGCTGGTACGGGATTTCCGCGCGAAACCGGGCCAGCGAGGCGCGCATGGGTGCTCTCGCTTTGAAACCGGCGCGGTCGTGATTCGGAGGCGCGGGAATCGCACGATGAGAGTGTTGTGCGTCCCCAAGAAACGGCTGAACAACGGGGGACCGCGTGACCCTCTTTGGGCCGCTCGCGGCCGGGAGCTGAAACGCGTGGCAGAGCGGAGCCGAATGAAATTAGCGATCCCCGGAACTTTGAAGTTCCGCTCGACGTGCCCGAGTTCTTTCCAACTTGGGACGAGAGCGGCCTCGAGTTTGATCGAAAAATCAAGGGAGACGCGAGCCGAACGGTGGTTCGGTACAACCGGCGGAAAGCGGCGGGCAAGGATCATCCTTTCTCCCCTCCCTGGGACAAAAAAGCCTCGCGCTCCCCTCCGGCGCGCGATGATAAGCCTCGGCGACGTTCGGGGGGATCAACGAGCGTCACGGTTTTGCGGCTGCTCCTCCTCCCCCGTCTTATTCTTATGCATAATAACGCGCGGGCGGCAAACAAGCTCCTTTAATTACGCTTCTTATCGCCCCGGCGTCGCGTCAAATTAACCCCCTAATTAGCAAAAAACTTTCGAATCGCGCCGCGCCCCCGCTCGCAGCCCGCGTCCCGGGGAAAACTTCGGCCCCGTGTTCGTGAAAATAATTAGCGCCGCTCGTCCCTGTGCCCCGTACCCCGAGCTCGCATATACACAGCTTTTCATCGCGCCCCGACCCTCAAGCTCGGGGATCATCTTGGTGGTGGTGCGGTTGTATTTTTTTTTTTTTTCGGCTTTGCGAATGAATTACAACAATGAAGCGTCTTGCCCGAATTTTACAATGCTCGTGGATGTTTTTTCGTTTTGGTTTCAGATCTCGCTAAAATCATACGCTCGATATTATCACGCTCTCCTATACTATCCCGGGGGTCGGGGGGCCTTACCTCTGAAACCGCGATGAGCCCCGGGCCCCTCTCG
>JAPYYV010008089.1:0-19120 GCA_030522625.1 Copidosoma aretas | reverse complement strand
GCGGACGATCCGAGCCCCGGCCGTTCGGAAAATCAGGGCACGACCCGTTTGCCGGGGGGGGGGAATTAAATTTTTCACCGAGACTCCCGCGAACACTTGTCGAGCCCCCCACCCCCCGCGGAAGTTCCATCGGGGCAGTACAGGGTCCACGCACGGGGAGATCCGTCGAAACTTTTCATCGCCCCCGTATGGATACGCGCCCTCTCGAATTAACCGTCCGCCGCGCGCGCGCGCGGGCCGGCAAAAAAAAAGAAAACAAAGAGCGGATATAGGTGCATTACACGTTCTCGGGGGTGGGTATGCTCTCGGCGCGCACCCGGCGGAGCAAAAAAGCACTCGATAGCCGCTCGTTCGCGGCGAGAGCGGGGAGCCAGGGGGGAGGGGAGAGAAAGTTGGGAATCAGCTGCAGTTATTCGAATGGATCCACCTTCCCGTGAGTTGTACCTGTATAGCGTCTCTGGACTATCGGCTGGATCAAAAGGCGAGGGGAGGGGGAATAGACCCGGAGGGGGGCCGATAAAATGCAATTTCGCCTTTTACCTTGGGGGGGGGGGGGGGGGGGGGAAAAGTTGGGGGCCGCAGCGGATCCTCGAAAAGTTTCCCGTTACTCGCGCGCGAGTCCTTTTCTTCGGTGTGGCTGATGGGCAGGAAGAGGCCGAGTTGGGTTTGTTCCTCTATAAATACACTCCTCTACCCTTCCTCTTTTATTATATCCATGTATGCAGGGATTTGTATGGGCCGTTGGGCATTGAAAATAATACTCTATGAATTTAACCCTTATACTACAAACAGTTTTTCCCTATGGAAGATCGACCCCACTGTATCATCCTGCAGCTTGGATAAGCCCAAAGTTCTCGAATCTCGGATACTTTGGAAAAACTGCGATGGACCGTTGGCTCCGGGAATTTAATATGACCCGCTGCTGGCCACTTTTAGATATCGGCGGATGGATATAGAGCGCGAACGGGGAGCTCGATTTTCTTGCCTCGACACTTTGCAGCCTCCGGGATCTTCTTTTCGAAGGTATATCTTTCGCCGTAACGGAGCCCGGAGCGGGGGAGAGTATTAGGATAAGGATATATAGAGTGTGAGGAGAAAAAAGGAGTAGAGTGGAGGAAAACAAAAATGTAAGGAGATCGGGCTTATTTGGGAAGTGCATCGAACCGTGTGGGGGAATTATTTTGTCATTCATAGAGAATTTATCGTTCGAGCGTGGTGTGAGTTGTTAACTAGTATCACCGGACGTCCGGTCGGTATTGTACGTTTGGTGGGCATTGTGTGTTGATTGAAAAATTTTACTCTTTAATAACCATCTGCATTCGGTTGAATCTGAATGCGCAAACGTGAATATTCAACATGATTGCATTGTTAGCATTACAAATCGTTTTACGTAGGGTACATACAAATTACTGTGGTTGTAAGATACTTATTAGTTATCGTTACGATTATCAGAATCACCGCTAGCGGAGTACTGATTCTTATAAATTTTGTCAGGGCTACATTAGGATAAGTGCAATTTGTAATATACCCGTATTATACCACCCGCAGGCTAGGATTCAAGACACCATAACAACAGTTCGTGTTTCCATCACGTAACGAACGAAATTGTGTGTTTTCAAAAGGCAAAGTTAAATCCGTCAAATGTTGGTCTCTTATTAGCCAAGCGTAGTTCATAACCCCAGCTGCGTTACGGAAATGCATGAAAAAGGCCCGTTGATCGAACAAAGGTGAAAAATAAAAAAGGAAACTCAGCCAAAAACGAGCCAACTCGATCAGTCCTACGAGCCCTTTTCCACTGGCCAGTAGTGCCCGCGAAAAGCGAGCTCGTTACGACTTTTTCACCCACGGGCCTGCGCCTATTGTCGCCTCTACTTCGCTCCCCCGACTGCATATATAATATATATGCGCGCGAGGCAGTGGAAAATTATGCAGATTCTCCTCCCTTCCAGCGCGAATTTTCCACTTCGTTTTCGATTTTGCATACGCGATGATGGTAATAATATCTCCCTTTTTCCGCCCGCGCGCGCCTTTTGCGTCCGACCTCATCCGGCCACTCGGTCGCGGACGCGAAATCGAGTTGTACGTGTCATCGCACGACGCGGTTGGTATTTGTACGACGAACTATTTGTACGCCTCAGCGCGAGCGAGAGCCGTACAGTTTTGCGAAGCGAGGGTCGAAGAAGCTCAAAGAATTCCTCGCGGCTCCTTCGATCGCAGCGCGGAGAAGTCGCGGCTGCGGCGGAGGTAGTTTTTCCAACGACCCTGCCCGCGCGCTCGCAACAGCTCGATCCTGATGTTTAATTTGGCGCTTTTATTCATTTCGTGCAACCGTGCATTGAAAAAAACAAACCCCCCCCCCCCACCCCCCTACCCTCCTTTCAGTCCCGAAGCGAGTACATTATAATGAGAATGAGAAAACAAACGGGGCGCACGAACCTTGTTGGGGTAGCCGTTGTACCGGAGCAGCTTTTTGCAGCACTTGCCGTGGTTCTCGTGGTAGAACATCTGCACCCGGTCGGCGCGATCGGCCGCGGCGCTGACGATGAACGGCCCGGGGCGCTTCGACTTTGGCTGATACTGCTGCTGCTGCTGCTGCTGCGGCTGCTGCTGTCGGTTCGAGGAGGACTCCCTGCGACCCAGGGGCACGCACGGACACCAGCCCGAGACCATGGCGCTGGACCGCTCGGATGGATCGGCCCGCTCCTTCTATCGTTCCTTCGGATCGTGCGCGACGCGGTGCCGGGTCATGGTGCTCCTTCGGGGTGGCCTGATCTTGGGCTGCTGAGGGTGCTCGATCACATCGGGGCTGCTCGGACGGGACGCGATCGCTGCGCGGTGGCGACGGCGCCGGTTGCGGCTCGCTTCTTCGGCATTTCTTGATTTTCCCTTCTGGACTCGGGCGGTGCGGCCGGGTGCGCGGATGTGTCTGGAAGCAGAAATTACATTTGGGTCATGTATACGTGCGATTTCTGGGTTATTGGTGAGTATGAGAAAGCTGTGCAAGCTTATACATTTTCCTAGGGTGTAGATTATTGAGTCGTTTAATTCAAATGAAAGATCCATCCCTCTCAATTTTGGGGGGAAAAAATTGTCATTGGATGGCCCAAGTATAGTTGCATCTTGCGGAGCATCGAAATAGATTTATTTTCCATGCCGAATCATCTTCCCACATTACTTCCTTTTTTTCTTTTTTTAAGGAACAACTATAATTTTTTTGGTAAATCACTCATTCCGGGAACCCGTCGACAGATTTTAATTATTCAGGAATTAAAATGTTTGAATTCGAAACATTGCTCGAATATTCAATGATATTTCTGCTAAATTTTAGATACATAACGTGTATCGATAAAAATAATGATTGCGCTTAATTGATTAAATGGTTTTTCAAATGAAATAATATTTACAATCTTTGCATTGATCGCAAACATTTTTTTTCAACAAAAGAAAAAGCAGAAGAAAAGTTCTTGAGGAAGCTTTGTGCTAATTTATTGACAGCAGTTTTTCATGATTTCTCAGCACTTCAAATATTTGGTGTAACCGAAGTACGTCACGATGTTATAACTTATATATCTTATTCTTGTACATGGTATTTTTTTTCATGATTCTTCTCTCTAGGTTTTTCATAAGTAACTTTTCACTCTTTGCGACAGGTAAAAACACGTTATAACAGGTAAAAAAAGGCACTCGCTCTATTACTGCGATGGAAAATTATGTATTCCGAAAAACAGCACAAACAAGGGAGGAAAAAAAACTAATACTTGCCTCTGCCGAGAGTACTTATCTATAATCTTAAACTTTTAGTCATTATTACTTGGCACCACACCACGATGCCTTGATAGGCTTTCTGCGCACAAACACGTGCGGGAATAATAGTTTAGACGGGACCAAGGATTCGCAACTTTAGTCACTCTTTATGTCAGGTTACCACTCAACTAGTAATCCATACAGATGCACAACAAACGTTGTACTCTTCACTCTAATATCTGATCCATAATTATTATGTTACTAAGTATATTATAAAGTATATTATACAGACTTATACAAGGCAGCATTGGTTATATCATCTGAACCACGGTTCCGGACATATTGCTGTTGGTTAGTAATATCTCTAATTATCTGTTTGTTGTTTTGTTTATTGTCCAGGCCGTATTTTGAAGAATAAAAATAACGATTTATTTAGCTGTGCGGCGAGTTATTTTTCGTTGTAACGAAACTTTTTCTCTCGCTTCAAGTAACTTTTTACTCATTTGTATGTGAACAGATATTTACTTGTTATGAGCACAGATACATCAGAATGTATTTAATATAATATTTACATAAATACATTTAGTATTTATAATATTTTTAATATCTCTGTAATGGTTAGGTAAAAAATTATATGCTGTGTACACTACTTGAAATTTACAGAGTATGCTTCCCGAACATCGCCCCTCATCCCGGTTGTTAATCTCACCGGAAGTCAACTTCACCGCCTGGACGAAGAGAGAGAGAGAGAGAGAGAGAGAGAGACTCCCCGGCGTCCAGTGTACATTATGCATTATGCAAAAAAGAGGAGCCAGGACAGCCCCCCGCACGCGGAGCAAAAGTAGCAGCCGTGTAAGTCAATTACCGAAATTGAATCTCTTTTTTCGTTCGCCCGCTTTCACTTAGCGCGCGAAATTTCATGCTAATCGCTGAATAATGAAAGAACTCGCCGATGAAGCCGCCCGCGAGAGTAGTACACGAGCGTGTATAGTTGTACGCAGAGTTCTCCTCCTCCCCCCGGGGGGGACTGAAAATTCCGCGCAGCTCCCGCGCGATAAATTTTCCCGAGTGAATTTTAAACACTTATCAGAGACGGGGAGATAGCGGAAGTGGCCGGCTAAGAGTTTCGTGATCATCAGGCGGCGGGAAAAGAGGGCAGAGACGACGGCGAAGAAGAAAAAGCGGAGACGCGGTACTTATATATAGGTGGCTGTGAAAGGTCGGGGGGTCGGTGTAGAGCCGCTGCCGCTGCCACCACCTGTTTCGGGTGAAAGAAATTATCGGGTCGGATTAATCGACGGAGGAGTTCGTTAAATCGGGAAGCGGGACACGCGTTTGAAATATCGCAGCTAGCCTTTTTATTCCATTAATATCGCGATTGGCTTTCATCCGCAAGTTTCGTTCGGCAGTATATACGCGTTGTGCGCTGTATTACGCGCTCGAAAAAACTCGATCCGGCAAGCAAACGGGAGTATGCGTCGACTACATCCCGATGCGACGGAAAATTATGATTGCTCTCGCGAACCGCGGAGTTGCCGTCGCGTTTAATGAGTTTTCCAATGCTCGCGTGCAGCGCAGTTGTATAGTCCGTATGCGCACAAAAGGGGAATAAAATATCGGATAACCCGACCGCACACGCTGGTTTGATGGAACAAAGTTCCCTCGGCGCTCAATTATAAAGTTTTCGCTGTCTGGATTATATTTTTCTCGGTTCGAAGCGCCGCGGAGGTGTGTACCGGAGCGAGGAAGTGCGTGTCGTCGTTTGTCGCCGAAGGGAAAAACTACTTTGAAATTGCTTATAATACTATAATATCATGTTTTTCAGCCAACAAATTGACAAAATTATCAAGCTTCGCACATATAAACACGCCAAAATAGCAGCTGAACGACTATATCGCCGTCGAAGTTTTTTTCTTCCGTCAGAAGTAGTAAAACGAAAGCTGGAGCGGCGAACGAGAGTGCGAGTACACGTAAGCCGAGCGAAAGTCGGTCTCTCGTTAGAAGTGTCGGAGGATAAAATCGTCTTCCAAGTGGGGCACGCTCGAGCCGCGCGTCAAGCTCCTTTCGCACGTAAGCTGGGACCATCCAACTGTAATTTTAGCGAAACGAGGGGGACACCCATGATCTTTGAGACCCTGGGGGTTTTTTCTCTTTGACAAAATATACGTTATACGCTCGCGTAAAAAGCTCGTAAAACAAGGCGGGTGAGAGTCCTTTGACGGTCCCGTGTTGAAACGCACCGGAGGTCGGTTAGTTAAGGAGAAACGATTTTTCGATTACTTTGGAAGAAAAATATTCGATCGATGCATATAATCATCGCAGCAGTGGTGTACTTTAGCTCCGAGGAAAATGGACTCGTACAAAGCGTAGATGCACGCGGGAGAGTCTCTCCCCGTCCGTCATTAAATTCCAACGTAAGTACTGCTGCAAACCACATAGTGGAGAGAGTTAAATTGGTATCCCAGTTCGTGTAAACGCTTCTCGTCTGAATTTCATACTCATAATATGCGCTCGCTGGCTTTTACCACCCTCTGCGACCCTTTAACCACCAGTTGTACATAATGACCTCAATGATCGTAGATGGGTCATTACACGAAAAACGGGATATTTTGGTGTGTAAAATAGCAAATTCAAAGTTTAGTGTTTACAATTTTGTATTTTATTTTCTATATGTTATGTGAGGCCCAAACTAGCTGGAAATTTTCGGGCTGGGCTCTATTGTCATTTTTTGAGAACACGTGTTAATTTGAATGGGATTTAAAAAAAAAATTGAAAAAAGCATTATGGTAATGACAGGTCTATAATTATTGTAACGGTAATTTTTTGGCAATTCGGAAAATCACACGCGAATTCGGAAATTTCGAGGAATTTTCCAACGAAATTTAGTTTGGTTCATATTTATACCAAAATCCGTCATACAGTATAGTCACTTCATGGATGATTAAACATATCTTTAAGATTAGGGGCATTGCTGTAGTAACCGCTTATTTTAGTCGGTAAAACTCTCTATATGCTTGGTGACACTACGACTAGCAACATTCGAATTTCAAATTTAAAAAAATTGGTCGATATGCTTGTTCGCTCTACTATACAAAATGGTATAATCCAAATGTTAAAGACTGGACCACTTGGCCCTACTGAATCATTTATCTCGCGCAATTCAAAAGTATCAATGTTATGCTTCACAAACAGAACGCCTTGTAAACTTTCAAAAAAAAAAATCTTACCGTCCTAAACTATAAGAAAGAGTGCTACACGGTTCAAGTGTTTGGAAAATACATTTAAAAAAACGATGTGACTATTCACACGAAAATCTAAGTAAGTTCACGTATTTTAAATAACACTGGCGCCCCTACTGTCTGCCATAGATACTGTCAACACACCCCTCGAGGTGTTTTCTGTACTGTATGAGTTCAATCAATATTCGAAATTTGACACTTTCGAGTGCCACCCAAGATATGTGGATTTACATGAACTTACGTGGATTTTCGTGCAAATAGACTCAGCCAAAAAAAAATTTTAAAGTTATCACATAGGCAGTATACACCGCTAAAAATAACATTTTTAATTGCTTCGCGTTTTTTCATCTTACAGCCATGCCAAATATTTTTTCTACTTGATTTTAGAAGAGCTATCGAGCGAAAATTATTTCACACTGATTTAAAAAAGTTTTGACTTTAAATAATAGTCGTTTCTAAACATAAGCTTCATGAAATATCGTAGTTTTTGTGAAATGATATATACATAAGTATGACGAACATATATATATATATATACATATATATATATATGTATGTTATTAAAAACTATTATGTTTAAGTTTCGAGTGTTGGCAATAATCTTACATTGGTTGACAATTATTTGTCAATGTTTATCAATTTATTTATGCGTATATTATGTAATAAAATAACGATATATTAAGACATTATCATGATAGAACTTTTTTTTTTATTACATTATATACGTATGCGTAATTAAAAACTACTCTACTTAAGTTTTAAGCGTAAAATAAATCTACTCACGAAACATAATCTCCTTTTTTCCTACCCCGTTGTTGATCGCTCGCTGGTCAGTGGAATACGTATTTAGTCGACGAATGACTACATGACACTGTAAGTTTAGTCAGCTGAATGAGTCAGTGGCCAGTGATCAACCCGAGGTGCGCACTCTATAAATAAGCTTCGTAGCTCACCTGATGATTAAACAACAGTGTGAATTAGTTATTCGTCGAGTGAATACGTATTCTACTGAGCTGTGAGCGATCAACAACAGAGCAAGAAATAAGAAGATTATACTTCGTGAGTAGAATTATCTTATACTTAAATAGAGTAGTTTTCAACAACGTATACGTATATATTGTAATTATATAATATAGTAAGGAATACAAGTAACACAATAATAATGTATACGTAGTAAATTCAATAATTTCAATACATGATAGACACATGAGTCATTTTATGAAAAACGGGATATTTTTGTGCGTGAAGTTGGATTTTCAAAATTTAGTGTTTACAATTTTTTCATTATTTTTTCTACGTTATGTAAGATCTAAACTGGCTGTAAACTTTTGAGCTCGACTCTATGGTCATTTTTAAACAACACATGTTGATTTAAATGAGATTTCTTTAAAAAATTCAAAAAAGTTGTTTGTTGAAAAAAAAAAGTTTTATCGTTCCAAAATACAAGAAAGAGTGCTAGGCGGTTCAAACTTTTGGAAAATACATCCTAATAAAACTAAAAATTCATCGTGTTGGCACCACAAGCCACTAAAATAAAATTTTTAAATGCTTCGCGTTACGGTCTTGACATTTTGGCCTGGTTTTTCCGTCCCACGGCCACGACAAATATTTTTTCGACTTGATTTCAAAAGGGCTGCCTTTAAAATTTTAGTTCATTCATCAGTTTGAAAAAGGCTTCATGAAATATGGCCGTTTTTGTGAAATGGCCCAGGTGTATGGTCTGAGTCGAGCTCTAAACTTATGTATCTGTGCTAAATTTAAAAAAAAAAAAAAATAAGAAATTAATGAAAATGACGCTCAATATCGAGCAATCGGACAAACGACATTCACTTATAGAACAGTCTTTTGGAAACACACCCCCCTCTATATTTCCCCTCCTTTGAACGCGCAACGCCAGAGTCCGACAAAAAGCCGGAGTCCTTACGAATGAGCAAACCAGCACCACCCACAGCAGCTATACTATGGGGAACAATGTCCCCAGCTGTCACGCGCAGGCCGATCGCATTTCGCCCAGCCTGACCATAGTACACACTGGCTGTTTACAGCAGCCGAGGGGCAACGGGACACGTCCGCGTCAGCTATATACGCACAGCAAAGGCGAGCAAATGTCTGTATACCTATAGAGGACGGAAAGGTGTTTTGGAACGCGACCCCGTCCGACTCGTCCCTCCGCGTGCAAATGGGAGCTCTCCCGTGCCGTCCATGTAAATAGAGCCGTGCTTTTGTAAGCCCATCCTATCTCTCTTCCCTACTCCTGTGTACGGGATACTGTCTCGTTTCCCAACTCCAGACTCTCTCCCAATCATCTCAGTCGAGTCTTGGATTCGTTGCTGCGTTTGATCCCATTCCACCTTTCCGTCTTACTCTGTTCTACATCATGCGCATGTACATTAGCCCGATCATTCCGATTGTGTAAATTACTTTTCTAAAAATAATAGAAGACAATTACAGATAAAACCAAATGTACCTCTTCCCTCGCTCTGAAATTCCAGCCGGTCAAAAGCTATCCTCGCGAGGAACGCAGCCGCTGAATTCGCGAACTTTTCAGCCTCTTCCCCGTTCGACCATCGAATCATCCTATATGGATCATCGCTCGCGTGCGCGAGAATTTCCCGCTAAAAACACCCTTTGACTTTGAATGTCCCACGGCTACCTTTCTTTTCCTCCCTCCCTTCTCTGTTTGGCCTCCTCCGCTTTACTACGCCCGAACATTAAAAGGATGCCGGGTTCGTTCCATTTTTTTCATTTTGTTTTGAATTTCAACCTGATCCTCGCACGATTTTTACTCGTGCTCCCTCGTGAAGCCCCTAATATATCTTAAAAAAAAAGAAAAACTCATCAGCCCATCGACCTCTTCCAGAACCTTTGATTCGTCGATCAGACCAACGTATATCATCTCGTTTTCAAATTCCAAAAACGTATCATCTCATTTTCGACGCATCGATTTTATACGTTCAAAAAAATGAGATTATAGTTTTTCTAAATTAAAAATGAAATGATGTACGTTTTTTCATTCGGGCGATGAATGAATAATCACACTAATCCCCGGCACGTACTAATCCCACCGAATAGCCCGGAGAAACCTGAAATCTCGAAAGCCTCGTCATCGAGGAAACCGTTCGCGCGCGTTCGTCGACACCCAACAAGTTGAGCTCCCGATCCATCCCTGACCCGAGCTTTTGGCACAGAACAGGGCAACACCCCCCCCCTGAAACTCGCGACGCCAAAATTTACGACGCGTCAAAGAGGACACACGCGTGCGTCTGATCTCGTTGCGAAAGTTCTCCTCTTCGGAATCCACACATCAGGCGTATAGGTATTCGCCACTGCCTTTCATGTGTACACTCTAACGCCGGTACATACACATCGATTCGAGGGCGCTCGCGCACTGTACGGGGGGGGCCACTTAATATTCCCGGCGCCTGCCCCGCTCCGTCTTTCTCTGCGCGCGCGGGAATCGCATTATGGAGGTAGAGGAGGAAGGGGTATTCGTGCCGATATTGCTTCCCCGGCTCTCTTCATTCTTTCCCCGACTCGGGCCGTAAAACGCGGAACTATTGGGAACAATCGGGGAAAGCTCGCCGAGTACCTCCTTTGGAAGTTTGAGCTCGTGCTCTCTTTCTCTCTCCACGGAGCTCCGCGGTTTTGTTTCCCTCTCTCTCGGGCGATCCGAAGGGAGTCTAGGGCACTACTCGCGTGCGTGGGTCGAAGCAGTTTTACGACTACAGCGGGCTTTTACGAGCTAATCGTCGTTACGCGGTTGTCGAGCATTTTTGAAAGGATCGTAAATTTTTCGAGCCAAAATTCATTCCGAAGCGACGAAAATTAAGATAAAAAAACAGCGGCCCGATCGATGGATCAGTCCCGCGTGTTCCAAGGAATTCCAAGCGCTGGTCCTCCCCCGAGCCGTACGCATACATAGAGAGAGTCCCCGAACAATACCCCGAAAATCAATCCGCCCGTCCGTGCAGCGGCAACGCAGATGTACACGTACATGTAGACGGCGCGTCAACACACGGGGAATATCATCGAGCTCCGCTGTACCCGTCTTGCAGTCCGCGGTTGGCGCCAAGTTGTGGGGAGTAGTAGGTTATACCGGGGTGGTGTCCTCCCCGAGCCAATATTCGGCCAAAACCCGAGGGGGTCGTCAGTGGAGATATGCCGTACGCGGAGGGGGGGAACGAATCATCACGTGCACCTGCTGCACACACGCGGGCCGTATATAGCCTCGTGATATATGGGCGCTGCGGTGAGGTCGACGGAACATAAGAAGGGGAGGGAGGAGAGAGAGAGGCGTCCCGCAAAAACTTGCTCCAATTCCGCCGGAGACGCTCGGTAGGGGACCGCAGCGTGTGTGTGTGTGTGATGCTCTCCCGCATGACCGCGTGGGCTAACGAGTATAAGGGCGAACGAGGGGCCACTTTAAGTTATGGAATCTTGGCTGCGCTGCTCCCTACTCTGCCCCCTACTCGAGGATATAACTGGATTCGCGTCGCTCTCTCGCGGTGGAATTTTCAAGTTGGCTCGAGGCGGACGTAGGGACAGCCGAGGTTTTTGAAAACTCTTCTTGGTTCGCCTTGTTTATCAAAATTTTGTGATTTCCATTGCTCAGTGAATCGTGTGATGGTGAATGGACGCAAGCCAGGAAAAAAAAAATTTTAATATTTATAAAAATGAAGGGTAGCGACATCTCATTCAAGACACTTAAACGGGCAAAAAAAATGCATCCCGATTTCCAAACCGTGAAATTTTTTTTGTAATTTTAGCGATCGACCATATTATGTACGTGCATTTACATCAGTTATGTTTAAAAACACCTTTGAGGCATGAATGGATTAAAATTTCAATTTGCTTACAAAGTCATGATTACCGTTCGTTTGTCTTCAATGATCATCGAAGGAAACTACTTGCAACGTATACATAGATTTTCAAGATGATTGCTCCTCTTTCAACGTTTGAATACCATTTGTAACTGCAGAATGTCAAGGGTGTTTTAAAATTATGGCATTGTCGAGAATAATTCTTAACATAGAGATAATTTTTTTTGAGGAATAAAACAAAATCATGTATTGTTTTTTGATCGGATGATACATGTCTTGTTTTTTGTTCACGCCAGTCCTACCTTACAGTACCGTACCCTAGCGACCCGAAGCATCGTCCTGATGACATTACGTTGTACTATCTCAGTATCGTTATAATACCATCGTAACCGACAAAGGAGACCAACACCCGAGCTTTCCTCAATTTGCCTCGTAAGTTTAAGATTCACTGAACGTCCTTCGATCCAACAAAACGGACTCGCGAATACCTCATACTTGAAAAACCGAACAAAGACCACCGGCCCCGAACAACAAAACGCTTCCCCGCCCTGCTCCAACAGATATTTATTACCCAACAAACGTAATCACGGCTGATCCTCAATTAGCGCGCACAAAGGACTCCGAACTGCCGCCCCGCCGCAGTAGTCCCCCCGGCAGTCAAAGTCTGGCAAACCTGATCCCCGCCCCCGCCCCGAAATCCCTGGCCTTATCATCATCGAATAAATTCAGCCACAAGTCGGACGCTCTCGGCCGCATCGAACTTACTAATAACGTTTGATCCCGGCCCCTCCCTTCCGACGAAATTCCAGCTCCCCCGGTATAACTTAATCCGCCCTCGCTCCCCGCGCGGCACGTATCATACACACGCGCGCTTCCAAACTCGCGATACGCGCGCACACGGATTCTAGGGGGGGCAATCCCGACTCATCCACGCGGGGCCCGGCCCCCCCCCCGGGGGGGCCCGCCACCCGGGGCCCCGACAACCCCCCCCCCGCCCCCCCCCCCCGCGGGGTTAACCCCCCCCCCCCCCCCCCCCGCAAGCCCGTCCGTCGCTCCGCGCAGCCTGCAGAAAGTGCGCGAGTCAGCAGCAGGGGGGAATCGATCCCTCTCTCTCTCTCTCTCTCTTGAGGGTACTACACGAGACGGGCGCGAAAATCGGGACGCGGGCGAGCGGAGGAGGAGGAAAAAAACGAGCCGAGGCTACAGC
Source organism: Copidosoma aretas (assembly GCA_030522625.1). Lineage (NCBI taxonomy): Eukaryota > Metazoa > Arthropoda > Insecta > Hymenoptera > Encyrtidae > Copidosoma > Copidosoma aretas. Next base: position 6,110 of record JAPYYV010008089.1, on the reverse strand, counting down.
TGGCTCCGCCGCGAGGGGCAAAAAGCCGGGCCGAAACGTGCTCGCGAGTTTTTGGGGATTTTCATCGAGTGAGCTTTTTTCGGGGGTATACGTGCACGTATGTATGGTTACGGAGTGGACCGTGTTTTTGCGAGGGCGAGCTCGCGCCGTCGCGCGCGTTTTTGCGGAAAGTGCATCATCCTGTTCTCTACGGCGATTTAGTGGAGTGAGCTTTGTGCATTGCATACGGGCGGGCATTCAGTTACAGACACGGTGCGAGGTAATTGTCGCTCGGAAAATTACATCAACAGTTCTCCCCGATGTGGTCGGCCGTTTTTCATACCCGACAACAACAACGACAACAACAATGATAGACAACCGCCAACAAAACGCGTTGGTTACATCCACACGCGCTGGTATAAAAGTCCAAAGGGGGAATATCGCTGCACGTGGATTATCTCGAGGTGAAACATGGCCCCATAGTGCTACCGCCGCCCCGCGTAATGGCAAACAAAACAGACCCCGCTGTATAAGCTGCGTTCGGTTGCCGGGGGTGTACAGATAATGCGTATACACCGACGAATACATTTGTGTACCATCGTACCCCGTACCCATACTACAGGATATATATACGCGCGAGCTCCGAAACAATATACCGGGTCTTTTACCGTGTACGTGTATGCGAGCTGCTGTGCATCGCCCCCCGAGAGTTCGATCAACGTCACAATAATTGTCATCCCGGCGATGAAAAATAACACTCGACGCGACGCGTATCCGCGATGCATCTTTCATCCTGATGAGTCCTGCACGGCATTGGACGACGAAAATAACGAATTCACGCGAGTATCGTGCGAGAAACGGCGGCATCCAACCTTCGTACGATGGGACATGAAAAATCCAACCGAAAGCAACGAGCGCGAGACAGACCCCCCTGTGGCCATCGAACCCGGTAACCGGCAACATCCCCCCCGAGCTGCAGACCCGTGATCCCCGCGACGGGGGAGGCACACGCGAGGCAGCGGAGCATTACGAGTGGGGAAAGATGGGCACCTTTCTTTCCTCCGTGGGCGAGCGGCAGCAGTTCCCCTCGATCAGCCCCGGCAGCGGCCCAGCAGCAGCATCATAACGTATCTCCCCGTACGCAGCGGACTCTCCTCCGGACCCGGCTGGCACTCGTAATTCGTGTGTACGTGTACGGAGAACGGTACCGCGGAGAAGAAACCAAACGAAGGGAGACAGAAGGAAAAAAGCCGACAAACGAACGGCGTGGTCGATGGGAGGGGGGGGGGGGGGGGGGCGGGGGCAAAGTCGGGCCACAAATAATCCCGAGCGCGCCCGATTATTGTATCGACAACGAGCGGCGGACCCCGACGGTACACGCACGTCCGAGCGCGGCGAGCTCTGGCGAGCGACTGAGCGGCGCTCTGGCCGGGGGCGCGGGGCTCACTGCGCGACGGCCGCGACCTCGGCGCCCCTGCTCCTCCGCCCGATCGTGTGCACGTACGCGTGTGTACATATAACTCCCACACACCATACAGGCCACCACCGGCTCTCCTTCTCGCTCCGCGGCGGGTGTGCGGCGCACTTGTGAAGTACTCCAGACGCGCGCGCGGTCCCTCGCGCGCAGGCGCCCCATGGCTATACAGTAGAGGTATACGGCTCTTTTTTGCCAGGGGGGGGGGGGGGGGCTTTGTTTATCGGCCCCGTGCGTCGGTGTACACTTTTTGAGCGGGGCTGGAGTCTGTGTGTGTGTGTGTGTGCGGAGAGGGTGTTTTGAATGCTGGATCGGGTTGTATTGTGGGTATTATTATAGCACACGCAGCATCAGCTTCCCTTTGCATTCTAGTATGTAAGGCGGCTCTGTTTAACGATGGATCGAGCGAGCGGTGTTGAGTATATTATTACTATTGACGCGCGTACAGTGTGGATCGTCATGTCTCGTTCCCCCGGAATTTCATAATCATTGTTGCTCAGGGGCGAGTGATCAATGCGTATTGTATGTATATACGTACAACGATGATCGTGCAGAAAATACATGACAATGTGATTGATCTTTTGGAAAACCATCAGACGAGATGAAAACATGTCCGAGAGTACGATTGTATGTACAACAGACCCCTGTACGCGACACGCATATAAAATAATAAATCTCGCCCCGCAATGAGAGCTCACCCCTTTTGCAGCCGATGATAGTCACATTCCGACGGACGACCAGTAGACCCGCACACCCGTAGACGCGAAACAGAGGGACTTGCGCGTACGTATTCTTAATGCCAAAGCACTAGAAAGGGCACCGAGAGCGGACGAATGAGGGGTCGCGCGCGCCTCCCTCGTCACTGCCAAGATTAACGCGCGCTATACATACACCGCACATTTAAAGCCCATAGCTCTCAGCGGCGTTTCTGTACGTACGACTCCCACTCCGCGCGCGTCACTCCTGATCAGGGGGCCTCGTTCTCGCGGGGGGGGGGGGGGGCCCGCGGGGACGAGGTAGCCCTCGGGCGAGACGGAGCGACGACCTCCTTTCTCCCCCGCGTCTGATTGCTGCGCGCATACAGCCGCCGGCAATTAGTCGACTTTTCCGATCTCCGAGGAGGAGTGTACGTGGACGTGGAAACGGCCGGGAGGGACGGATGGTACATGATTACGCGTGATCGATACGTATCTTCCGCCCCGAGCCGGAGGGATCCTTTTTTTTTTCCCCCTCCGTTTTTTGCCGATCGCGCGGAAATACGGTGCGTGATCGTCTCGGTTCCGAATCGGTGGGAAATCAGAAATCAAACGTACGTATAGAGACGGATGTGGCGCGTCGGAGCCGAAGAGGATAGTACTACTTGCTCTTGTGCGCCCTGCGCGCGGGGATGATGGGTCGATCGATGGGGGGGAATCCGGTGATCGGGTAAATAGATTCATACGGCGCAGTACGTATCGATCACGATGACGAATACGCACGGCATCGAGCGGCCACCGCTGCACGTTCGGCGTCGGCGGACGCGGCGTCTAAGTACATCACGCGTAGTACACGCGGTCGGTGGCCGCAGGCGAGCTCGCGCGACCTCGAGTGCCTACACTCACGACGGAGCGGAAATGTTTGCGCACGCAGTGTACATTACACGGGCCGCACTCGAGCCGACTCTTTCGCCTCGGCTCTCGCCGCCGATGCCACCGAGGGATCTAATTTACACCGCACCCTGCGCCGCGATCATCCGCACAAGTGTGTATAGGGTATGCGCGCGCACTAATATCCGGCCGATGTGTATGATACACATACGGGGCTCGAAGAATCGGCTTCTGCGCGTGTAACACTTTTGTGTGCCTGTGCATCCCTGATGCGCGCGTGTGGTGCTGCTGCGGTCCCAGCTGTGTGTGTGTATACGGGTGCAGCGTTGGAGTATCTCGAGAGGCCCCCCCTGATCGCTGCGCGCAGATGGTGTGGGGGTGGGGGGGGGGGGGGGGGGGGGGGGGGGGGGGCTTCCTACGGAGAGCGACGGGATGTTGCTAATGTACTACGCATCACTCTCGATTGGTGCTCGCCCATCGATGCGCGTCAGGCTCGCACCGTGCTCGTGGCTCTTGCGGAGACTGTAACTTTGTTTTTCTTCTTTCGAATCGGGCGCGTCGTCCGTGGAAAATTGCGATGCGGGGGAGAATGCAGGTTGAACGGCACGGGAAAGAAAAAAGCGGACTCGCACGGTACAAGGCTCGCGGGGGGCCGAGCCGCAAAGTCCTCGCGAAGTGGATCAGAAGCAGCAGCGTTGCTCGAGCAGGTGGTATACAGTGCACGGGATGAGACTGTGGACGACGACGAGATGATGACAGGTATACCCAGTACAAAAATCCTTGCCTGTTCGTCGCAGCGAGTGTTTCGAACAAAAACAGGGGCTGGGACGAAACAACGGAGCATCAAGCGCGCCCTGTTTCCCCTCCGCACCGAATTAACCAGTCCATTACAAACATCGTCGCCGGGGAGGCGGGCGAGAGGCAAAACACTCGCTTCGCTCTTTACCCCGGCTCTTCCGCTCGTAAATCCGCGGCAGAGCTCGCTGCACGTATATACACGCGCGGAGGCGAAACGCGGCGTTGCATGCAGGTACAATGAGTGTCCGGGTTAATCTTTTCCCTCGTTCGGGCGCAAAAAAGCAACGCTCGATTAAAACGAGCGAGTGGGGAGCTATGCAGGTGGGTCCTGCTGCCTCCGGCGTTATAATACACATGTATAACGGATAATACAGCAGCACAGCGCGGATTGTAGGGAAAAGCGGGAGATCCGTAGCCCCGCGACGGCGCTGAGCGCTCGCGTATACACGGCGGGCCCCGTGCCTTTATTCCCTCCTCCCTGACGCGCTACTTTGGCACGGCCGCCACCCCTGCGCGACTGATGTTGTACGTGCAGTATCTACAAGTACTGCACTGCGAGAACTCAGCCCTGAGAATACAATGTACGCAGATGCGACGCTCGTCACCCGCGGACGCGAGCTCTCGGAGTTACAACTGCAGCCGGCTCGCCCGACTGACTGAGTGACTGACCGTTGGTGCTGGTGGTGGTGATCGTGGAGTTGGTACTTGGCGGTCTTTACCCTCTCCGGCGGGAGGGGGGTGAAGAAAGGAAAAAGTGGCGGAAGGCTTGCCGGGCGGTCGTACATATATCCTACGTGTATAATAGTTACGAGTGCATTTTAGCCCTCTCTCCGGCTTATATGTATTCATTCTTGCTCTCGTTGGTGATTGGGGGGGTTGTTCTTGGAATGGGGGGTAGAGTGTAGGGGTGGCGAGAGTAGTGGGGGGGGGCCGGATGCTGTGTTCTTATTTTCGCGCGCGTGCCGATCGACCGGTGCACAATGATAATAGTAATACGTAGTATATACGTACGGGTGCGTTGGTCGGTATTTCGAGATTTTGATTTGAGAGAACGGGGGAAGGGGGCTCTCGAAGCGAGCAATATTTATGGAGAGTTTTGCCGCCGCGCTCGAGAAATTTATCAACAGCCGATCTTCCACTCAGCGGATATTTGTCGCTCCGGAATTCAAAGAAAGTGGTCATTGTTTCGATTCAACTTTTATTTCACCAGCACGATGTTGTCGCTGCTGCTGCGGATCGATCCAACAAAGAGTCCTCTCTCTTGCGAGTGTACATAGTGTTCAATTGCCAAAAGGCGAGTGGCTCAATCGAGCACTCGCATCGCATTATTGCGGTGCGATTGCTCTCTCCGCGTATGCTGCAGTAGCACTTGACTGACGTATAATGCCAATGGAGTCGGAATGATACTCGTGCGTACCAATCTATGTACATGATTGTAGAGTGTAATTCAACGGCAAAGAACTCATCGTATTATATTATACGATATTGTACGTGCAAGTGGCCGCGGCTGTAGTTACCCGATGATGATCATCTCGTCAATTGAAATTACAGCGGATAGTGAATGAGACACGTGTGTGTATTATACTACGGTAAAGAGCGCGAGCATCGGGCGATGTATCATACACGTCACTCCACACCTGTAAAACCAACTATATTGCATCTTTTAATCTTTATCCGATGCGCACGACGCGGGCTTGGTGCGCATCATCGTTATGCATGAGTTATATATATGCTTATACAGCGCCGCAGCCGGGCGATCGATCACAGCCCCGCGAGCGCGCGCTGCGCTTCATATTGCGTATGTATGAGTACACACGCGAGTACAGTACGATAGCCACTTTTTTTTTTTTCATCAATACAAGCTGCACGTGCGGTGTCATAGGCGCGTCATCTGCGCGTGACGCTCCACAGTGGAGATGCAGTATGTAATAATATATGCACGGGCAAGGTGCACTCGAAGAAGAAGAAGAAGAAGCGCGCAAGGAGACTCCCCCCTCCCCCCGCGCTTCCGCTCCGCCAAACTTCATCCACCCCCGGCCGACTCCTTGAGCTGCGCACAAACGACGCTGCACTGCACAGCCGCACGCGCGAGACGGTGGGGTATATATAGGGGTCGAGTGTTGCTGCTCCCGCGATTTTCGAATCTAGTTGGACGCAGCCCCCTTTACTATGATATACACGCGGTTATATGTATAGTTCATGGTGTGCGCACAACTGCGTACGAGCACGGAGGGTTTCTAGCGCTCTGATGTACAGCTGGGACAAAGTGCGCT
>JAPYYV010008088.1:0-12889 GCA_030522625.1 Copidosoma aretas | reverse complement strand
GGATTGTGGCAATGGAAAGAACAAAAACAGGGATGAGAAAAAGAGAATTAACGATTAAGTAGTTTTGTCGCAAAAAAAAAAAAACTGCGTCTCCGTCCGTTTTTTTTTTTTTAAATTCATGACCCGCATTCTAATCAATATTAAGAATTTCAATTTATTAAGGGTGTAGATTGTGAAACCCCTAATATACTTACAGAATTTCATCAAAACAGCCGTTAACTGTTTGCAAACCCCTAGAAAAAGTAAAAAAAAACGTCCATTCTAAACTAGCCATAAGAAAGTTTTGGGTCAACTTAGACTGATTTTTAAAACCGCTTTTGTTCATCAAGAGTTACTGTACAGCTTCTTAAAATTTCGTTTATTCAGTGATGTAGAAATACTACAAAATTTCATTTGAGTCTATCTAAATGGTTGCGCAATGAATAACGATTAGTGGTGAACCAGAGAATGTGATTATTTTCTTTGTAATTTGTGGCTTTTTTCTCTATATGTTATGATACTAATAACAAAATAAATTATGGATGCTATAACGTGATGATTTTAATCTACTCAAATTCCAATCAACTGCGTGCTTTGAAATGATAGCCATAAACGAATATTAACAATGAAATTAAGATGGTAATAACAATACAATAAAAAATAAGGTAACTAGAAGAGTGTGACTTCTGTTATTAAAAATAATTGTGAAATGGCCTCCTTAGGACTATGGTGAACTGTATAAAATAATCTAATTTACACAGAATCATGATAGCACATTAAATTCATATCCTTATTTGTTGCCTTCTTTTCATTCTGTGTATTATATTTTTAGAGTGAGTACAGAGTCAAGGAGAAATATCTTTTTGAATAGTGAGTTGGAATGAGAATAATAATAATAATAATAATAATAATAATAATATTAAGATCAAAAGTAGTTGTCAAAATTTATGGACTTTTAAACGGTATTTTCTTGTGAAATTGTATGAGTATGTATTAAAAATTCTAATAACGGTTGTAGGATCTAATAATTAACATACAACGTTTTAATTGGTAATAAAAGATACTTGTGCGTTTTATTGTTGCAGGTTATTGCACATGTAATAACGGTAGAAATTGTGGAGTAATAATGAAAAACTATACCGGTAATTGTTAAAAACAATATTTCTGGACGACCAGTTTGACATCGAAAGGGTAACAACCACTGGTAAATAACTCTGCGACTACTATCCTATATGATGTTTGTTTTTCTCTGGAGCCATATGTTGACGGAGTAGCAGTATAAATTTACTAACAAGAAAGTGTTTAGTATGCGTTATTATCTAGCATTATGTAATTACAAAAATCCACAAGTTACAAAAAAAAACATGAATCACAGTCTACTGTTTCCCTTGTAATCGCTATTTATTGCAAAACCTTTGGATAGATTCTCAGTGCTTGAAAAGTGTGAAACTGCTATGCGCGGAATCACTTTTTTGGCGGATTGCAAGAAGCTGATAGCCGATTTTTCTAAAATTTTGTCGGCATATCGGGTGTTGAAAAATATACATTTTAAACGAGTTTAAAGTTGTATTGCTAAATAGAACAAGAATCGTGTATTTTTTTATAAACTGCTAAAATGTGATTTTTTGCAATTTGTATAAAAACTAGTGAACTGATCGGGTCCCATAAAAACTCATTTTTTTGTCTTTCTATTGCGCATTTTTTTTAATTAGAAGACTTATTTTCGTAGGAAACAAAGTTTTCTTGTACATAGCAAAAAATAATTTTTAAAACTTTTTGTCCATGTTTGGACAGGGTTTCCATGAACGTACACGAGTTGAAATTAGATATGTATTATTCCCAACGTCATTTAGAAAAAAAAAACTTATTACAATTTTATTGTCGAATGTAATAATTTTGTCTGGTTATTAATAGAAAGTGAAATTTAGAACCTTTGAAAATTTATTTGTGAAAGTTCCCCTGCCAAGTGTGACTTGATACAGGGTTTTTCGTTATAAATAAATGTTGTTTTTGCGTATTATAAACGATCCACGTAATATTCTTTTGGGATTCCATTGGATTCCAAGTATAAACAGTCTAAAATCTATGTTCAGATCCAACACTGATTTCAGATTTATCACACGTAGATATTTTCACTTCTAAAACCTGTATCACTGCAAGAGTGATCATGCACGATAGTATTCAAAATTTTTTAAAGTCGTATGATTTTGATGGCTTCTCTTACTATATTAAGCGCTTCAATAGTAATATGAATGTCGTCAGTGCTAATTCTTGAATATTAAATCACGTAGCTGGTGACTTCATTTTGGAGTACGTGGGTGAAGTAGTGTCAGAACGCGAGTTCAAGACGCGCATGGCTACACGTTACGCCTACGACACGCACCATTATTGCTTACATCTAGACGGTGGCCTTGTCATCGACGGGCATCGCATGGGCGGCGATGGTCGCTTCGTCAATCACTCATGCGAACCCAACTGCGAGATGCAAAAGTGGAGCGTTCACGGGCTACCGCGTATGGCCCTTTTTGCTCGTAGGGATATTAATGCAGGCGAGGAGCTTACTTACGACTACAATTTTGCTCTGTTCAATCCGTCAGAGGGTCAAGAGTGCAGATGCGGTAGCACAGAATGCCGTGGTGTCATAGGTCAGTATAATTTCTGTATCATATAACTGTACCCAAAGTGTAAGCGTGACCCAAAAGATACAAATGTATATAAAGTAATGAAGCACTGTGTTAATCCGCGGTCCCATATGCGTAGCGATATATCCCGTGAGAGCGAGAGAAAGGTCAAATAGACCTATACGCGAACCTCTCCCTTGCTCTCACAGTATCTATGGTTACGCGTTAAGCTCTCCTTAAAATCTCAGCCTTAGTGCTATTACAAGATAATGTAAACTTACGATAGTATGTATACAGCAGATAAGTTTACAAAAACGTCAATCAAGCTTACCTTTAATAGTTTTATCACGTCAATACTGCAAAAAATGAGATGAAATAGAATACATTTTTTTTACACTGATAAAAATTTGGCAGCGTTATGCATGGTGCTACATTGCACGTCTTGTATATTTAGCGTACAGACTAAGCTGGCAAAACTCAGGGTTGAGCCAAACCTTTGCGTTGAGCCACAAGCTCAGCTCTGCAAGGTCAAGGCATGCACTCGTACCAGTAAGGTACTTTTGATCCGATTTTCTTAGCTTCAACGACGCACAGAATTTGAGAAAAGTACTTATGCCATCAAAAACATCAATTCAACTGAATTTTATAGCTAGAAAAATGCTTTTGGACTTTAAATACTCCACAATCCGTATAATTAATATGCTGTCAGTAACAATTTCAACATTTTGTGTGTTGTAGGGTAATGCTATAGGGTTTGTATGGTAAAATGAGTTGGCACTAGTTTTGAATTAAACTCGTAATCAACGACCTAAAGAACTATAAAAACCATTCTAAGCTTGTTTTAACAATATATTATTTCCTACTACTCCAGTGTTGCATCATTGGACGATGGCCAGCACTATAAATTAATTTTTTTTTAATTCGTAGTATTTTTTTGTAAAGCCTACCTTTTTGAGAGTAAACTAAGCCAAAAACCAGATATGTAGTTTGAAAATTTAGTTAAATCGATATTTTTGACCGAAAAAGTACCTTTTGGAAACAATTTGTATCAGAGCTTAAGTTACTGACTGTAGTTTCATGTATCGTAGCTACGGTCATCATGCTAGTACGGTGTCTCTAAATGTACGAAATTGTTTTCAGAGAGTTATTTTATAGATCATACCAGAATAACTTCAACTTAAGGTGAGGAATAATATACTCTTATTCATGGAAGTATTGAATACCTAATATTTTTCCATTTTTGGTTCCGAGTCGTTCCTTTATATCTGCCACTTTAACAAATACTTTTCCACTGCAGAAGCATTCGACACTTTGACATGATAATTTTTTTAATCATCTCCAATGTTTGATGCATTATTTTGTTTTTAATCACACAAGCAATTGAATTTAATAATAAAAACTTTTTTTGTGTTTAAATTGTATAATTAAAATTTTTTTTTTAATTCAAGTTCTTATATTTGTTTTTCATGTGTATACTTTGTTTTAAACGGCATAGGCAATCTAAACTTTTATCGTACAAGAATGTTATTATATTCGAAAAAATTTATATTCATGATAACAGCTTCTGAAAGTGATTTTGTAGAAAGTCATTCTGTTATGTGTTAGCCCATTACTTTTCCTTCTGCGTAGGAATGATTTAGTAAAATTAGGTCCAACCTCAAAATAGCAACCGAGCTCGCATATTGGCCTTGAGCGCAATTTCGAAATAGCGCTGCCAGTCAAGGGACTTTAGAAAAATTTTGTCGTACATAGAAGAGGACACTACCATGAACGATATATATATATATATATATATATATATCCATGGACGCTACAAAAAAACAATTAAAATACACACACACGGACATATATACATCTACCCATATTATATAGTTATTTGTGTGGGGCATTCCACATACAACCACCCCACTGCCCCTCCACAGCTCCCCTTGCCACAGCTTTCCTACAAAATAAGAGGAAATTCTATTATTTTCTTCGTTATTTGTACTGTCTTACCAGACCCCTCCACCGCCCTACAGTAGAAGAATCCGAGGTTTTTTTATTTTCAAAATCAAATAAAGTTCCGTTAGAGCAATATTTCTGAATGGAACTTTTTGACGGTTGAAGCTAAGATGATTGGCTATAAGAGAAAACTAAAAGTTAACCTTAACGATATGATCTTGACCTCCAAATTTAAAGTAAGCTGTTAATTTCATGGTAAAAAATTTTTTTTAGCGCCCAGCTCTTAAAAACTGTGTTTCTTGATGTTATAAGGGTCGACCAAACAAAAATAACTTGTCTTGCAAAACATTTCAAAATGGCTTAATCAAAGTGACCGACCAATTTTTCGGATAAATTCAAATTTCAGTAACAATTTTCCTACAATCATGTTTTTGTATACTTTGAACTTAGATACTTTGGAATACTGTGAAAAATACACTGGAAGGCTGCAAAAAAATTGATTTAATATGTCCGTCTTGGCACGTTGAATCAACATGGCAGCTAATATGATCTTGAATTTTTTTCAAAATTAATTACAGATCCGTCAGAGCAATATTTCTGTATTAATCTTTTCGGAGGTTGAAGCTAAGATAATTAGATATAGTAGAAAACTAAAAATAAACCTTGATAATAAGATATTAACCTTCAAATTTGAAGTAAAGTGTGGATTTTATGGTAAAATTTTTTTTTTACACTTAGGCTTTGAAAACTGCGTTTCTTAATGTTATAAAGGTCGACCGAACAAAAATTAATTCTTGCAACAAATTTTTAAGTAATAAAAAAAATCAGCAGAGATACAAAAATTAAAAATTCGATGAAAAACTGAGTAAAGTGTCAAAATGCAAAAATTTTAATGAGTTTTTGAAGGTGATTGGAAATTCGAACAAAAAAATAGATGTGAATAAATAAAGTGGCATAAAAGAATGATTTTAAAATGTGTTAGGAGATAACAATAATGCATGTTATAGAGGAAACAAAAAAAGGAGTATAGAAATCAACAGCAATATCTGAAGGATTTTAACAAAGATACATCAATCATTGAATTTTAAAAAGTACTGGGGGAGGAAATAAATTTTAAAACGCCGCAAAAGACAAAGCAATTGTTGGGGAATATTTCAAAAATCTTCCCATGATTTTAATTATTGAATTTACAAACATGCTTAATGTGTTATGGACAGAAACACAAATTATTGATGGGTAGAAAATAGCATGAATCTATCTGAATCACCAGGCAGAGAGGAATAAGAGGTCGTTAAAAACTACACGAGAGTTGCGTTATTAAATAAAGAAAACTAGATATTAGCAATTTTAATTTCTTAAAGAGTAAAAAAATAGCTGGCTTTAGGAAAAAAAGAATAATTAGAGACCATATTATTGTACTTAATAGTTAAAAAAAAAAAAAGTTAGAGTAAAGGAGCAATAAATTATATGCTGTGCTGTAGACGTCAAAACACCTTTTGATACAATCAATAGAAAAATTTTCTGGATAAAATAATGCAGAATAGGGCTAGGTATAGAATTTTAAAAATTACGAAAATAATTTTTAAATGCACAAAAAAACAGATGATAACAAGAGTGTTAAAGTAGATATTACGGTAGAAAAAATAAAAATGCAATGTTTTAAATTTTGTTATAACATTGTGTCACTTGCGGAGAATTCTAAATACATAAAGCAGATGCTAAAATACTTAGATAAATGTCGTACAAGAAATTGGCTGAAAGCATGAAAAAAACCTCAATGTTAAGGAATAGAGTAATAACAGAAAAAGATCTGTTTGCAAATTAAAAGGAGGTATTTTTAGTTGCAAACGAGTATCATGATCTAGAAGTGTGGTTTTCAACAAACAATTTTTTCTTGTGGCACAAAGAAAAAATGACTGGTAGGATACAAAAGGCTGCTAACGTAGCTTGGGGCCTAAAAAAAAAGCGAATGTAAAGAGTTTGAATTAAAGATCATTTCTTATGGTTTTAATGATAAAATAAGGTTGCTCATAAGTTGCGAAGACGGAGTGATGGAAAAAAAAGAAAAAGTAGAAAGAAATGAAAGCCGATTAACAAAAATAGTGCTGGGTTTGAAAGCCAGCACGGCAAAATGTATATGTGTAGATAAAACGTACAAGGGTTTTCATAAAGTAGACATAAGAAAAAGATCAGATGATGACTTTTTCCGCAGTTTAAACATAGATAGCAGCAGGTAGCCACACGTATGATAAATGAAAATATAAATGAGCATAATCAATTAAAATTATATAAAATGGGGCAAAGTAATTAAAGTAGGATATGAAAACTTAGGGGATGAGGAAACGATAGGAATTATAAAAATGGTAACCGAGAAAAATGATCTTAAGAAAATCAAACAGTATTCAACAAGCGATAGGAAGACTTTTATTAATCAGAAAATAGAAAAAAAACAGGATAGTAATTGGCAAATATTGTAAAGTAATAAAAGACAAACCGCGGAAGGATAAGTATTAGGAAAAGGAAAACTTTGCAGGAGATTTTAAAGAGAAATTGAAGACTGAAATGGAAGACTGTAGAAAGGACCATAGAAGGAGGGTTTTGAATTATAAAATGTAGGCTCTGCATAAAAAAAGAACATATCTGTATTTGTACATAAAGAGACAGGAAAAAAAGAGAAGAAAAAATAAGTTATGTAAGAACTATATAATTAAAAGATAATGTACAGATATGCAGAAGAGAGCTATAACCATAGTGCAAGGAAATAGGTAGATGATATATAAAAGTATATGAGACTCTTTAAATATACATTAATTAGAGACCGCAGAGCAAAGCTTAGATGTAGAGTGAAATTTTGAGCCTTTTAAATTTAAAATCAAGTCAATTTAAGTAGTAATTCTCACATGTTTCTACGGTAATATATATGAAGGTGATTGATGTTAAACTCTGCTGTATCAATTTTGTATTAGACACTATTGTAAATACTATTAGTATCATTTTACGGTGGTTTAATTTTAACTAGTTATGACACAGAAAAGAAGAATGTCATAGGATGTAAAATCTTGTTTAAGAAATAAATCAAAAAACATTTTTTCTCTGCTGATATCAAGTAATAATTTTAAATTGGTATCGTCTTATGTACTCATATTCATAATTGATTTACAAATTTTCAGAAATGGCCGAAAAAAAAGCGCTTGATTGTTTATGTAACAATATATATTCTATAAATTCTATGTTTATGTACATATGTATCAATTTTAACCTTAAATACCAATTGGATTAATTAATTAGTATTGAATTGGTAAAAATGATTTGCTAAATCTGTGAACTAATTTCTTGCATTTAAAATATTTGTTCGATTTCTAAGAGTATTTTTACGTGTCTATTTTGGTTAGTAACGTGTGTACACATGTATTTACCGATTATAAATTCCTGTATTATTAATTTGGACATAAATAAAAAAAAATTAATAAGGGAGTCTGCGTGCAAAGCGCGCAGGGAGCGAAGCCCCACTAGTATGTATAGTATATATGTATGATTCATAGTAGTGTCCTCTTGTATTCACTACCAATTGTTCTCAATGACAATTCATGTCAGTTTTTTTATTAATATCTTTTAATTAAATTTGTCAACCTGTATACATTAAGATGCCAGTCTATTAAGAATTACATCAGGTTTTTTGCGCTAGTTTTTCGTATATCTGATTCCGCTGTAAGTATACTATCATATGAAAAGCATGTTAGACATTTTGGGGAAGCGTATATTGTTTCTCAATAAACGATTTCTTAGAGTTTTATGTGACTCACTTTATAATCAGTTTGGATTTGAACCAACCTAAAGTTTTTTAAACTAACCGAGCCCTAAAACATATAAACACTCTATCACAGAAAATTCTGTTGAATTGAACTCCCAATTACTCAAAAATTTAGTAATAAAATTGTACAAAAGAATTACAGAACATAAAGCAAGACAACTAGTATCCGATTGTACTAGTAAACAACTTTAAAAGACGTCATGTAAAAAATAAAAATAACCTGTAAAATACTCAAGAAATCATTATTCTTGTCGACACAAGTAAGCTATGAAAGTTCGAAAACTTCAATTTTCATGACATTGCATTGAAGTATAAAGTCTTATGAACTATTATGCCATTATGTTTCGTGGGTTTTAATTCATTATTATATATACAAACGATCGTTGTATTGGCTTTAACATTTATAGCGAATGATAATATGATACTTAAAAATGTACATAAAATTCATTTTCTATTATTATTATTATTATTGTAAAAACTGCTACCAAAGAATCAGCAAAAATATTCCTTGAAAACCATTCTTCTGCTTTCATTTAATAAAAATAAAAAAACAATGTAATGTATCAAGACGATATAAATTTGAAAAAGAAGATATTTTCGTGCTCCATGAAGTAGAATCATTTTAAAATAAAGATTGTACTATTTTTACTTAATTAGTACAAGAAACATTGACTAAATTATCTCATTTTGAAATGAATAAAACTAAATATCCAGAATAAAATTATTATTCGCAATACAACAAAAATTCTATGATTAATTATCGATCATCACGTGACTGAAGACTTTTTATGCGTTGTGTGATTGGTCGAGACTGGTCGAAGCTGGTGAATTGAAAATAGGATTTTAAAAAATTGAAAAAAAAACATAATTTTAATCAATAATAATTATGTCTGGCAGTTACAAGATGATTCATCATAATACTTTTCTTTTTAAATCATAATAATAAATATATTGGATGAACTCTTAGTTGGTTAGCGGGTGAAGCGTACAGGAGGCGGAGCCCCCTAGTGTAGCAGATACGTTAAAATAATAAAGATATGAGAAAATATTTTATTAGAATGATAAAAGATGGTGAATAAAGTCATTTTTATGCTTAACTTTTATTAATTTTAATGATAGAACCGCCTCTCTGTTGTTAGATCTACAATTATAATTAAATATTTACCATTTGATAATAAACTATCAGCAAAAATCGTCTTGTTGCAGTTTGACACTATTGCTATAGGTTATATAACTATTGTTACAATATATTTTCATATATACAGGTATCTTACGGGCATTAAATGTGGGCAGTTCATGGTAATAGGAATGTATGACAGCCATACGCAGGCCACACACGTTCTGGGTAGCACAAACCATATGGTACCTTAGGGATTTTTATAGGACAAGTGGATGACAGGCTTTACATTTCTCTGTGGCAGCCATAATCTTTTCCGTTCGTAGAGCGTACAGTAGACAAAGATCACGTGTTTTCCGTGTATTGAACGTAACAGTGCCTCGCAACTCTGTTTATATTTGTGTTGTATATTTTGAAAAATGCATTTCATTCGTACGAGGGTATCTGTTACGAACTTTATTTCTCGTTTTAACATTCCCATTACACCATAATCCCTACAAAAACGCAATTTAACGTCGTTATCCTATAAAAACCTGTGTCAAGTTTCCTATTTTAATGGTTGATTTCTATTTTTATTGTTTCCCTGTCAAAAAATATGACACCAGATCTGTTACAAGAAGTACAACATTTTTCAAATTATGGGCCAATTTACCCTGTTATTCTATAAATGATTTTGGCATTATTCGGAAATGATGTTTTGGTCAGCTTTTAGGTTGGTACCTACCCCAACCACTACTTAACTAATCGACTGTGCATTTGCACATATAAACATAGTTAATCAGCTCATTGTTGTTTTAGAGCATGTTGTCACGGTTAGTTAAGTAGGGGTGGGGGAAGTACCAACCTAATAGCTGACCGTAACATTATTTCCGAATTGAGCCTCTATATGCAATACGCATCAGGTAATTCTTTTACAAACTGGATATATTTGACAAAATATTAACGACACATTCTTTATTTGACCTATAATTGTTACGGGTGCTATATAAAAAAAAGGGGGTCCGCGTTCGAGGATATATATATTTTTTTTGTTTGTTTAATAGAGAGGTTCTAAATTTAAAAAATTTCGTAACTTTTAGTTTGAAGGCTCACTTTCAAAAATTTATAATTCCAGTTCTGTTTGAGATGGAAACTTCATTTCTACCATTTCAATGCAAAATGAATCAACTTTATAAAAAATTTCTTTAATTGAAAGTTACTAACAAACTATTCCACGTTACTGATGAAAAAAAGAAAAATCCTTATTTATAGAAAGGGATATGTTCTATATTATTTGACAGAATTCTTCAATCAGTCATAATGTGTGGTGTGCATTGTGGATGCGAAATCTAAATTATGACTGTTATATATTCACTCATGACTAGTTATGCCGCCTTTTGTTGCTGAAGTAAATAAATAACCGTCAATTATACATAATGATGAAAACAAATGTTCAGTCACTAGCTGCAACATTATCTTCTGCTAACAAAAATTTATCTCGGAAGCATCACTGGTTCATGTTTCTTTAATAAAATTATTAATTATACAAAAACATCTTTTATGAAAAGTGGAAGAATCATGTACTGCTGTCAACGAGCTTGCTTCATAAACTTTTTTTACTGTATTGACTCTCATTGTTACCGCTAGAGAATTGGATAACGTAACCTACTAATATGATACAGTAGATAGAGAATGTAGTAGAAAGGCGGCCATATCTAGAACATTTACACAGTAATCATATCTACGTACATTAACCCATACACTTCTTAAGTTGACCAACATCTTACAGGCATGCGATCCGATTATTCATAATCTGTGATTGCTCATTTATGCTTGTATGTTTCTCAGTCCTGAATATGACAGAGCCAGTCAGGAGCGTGTGGCCCTTGAGCTTCTGCCACACTGTTTCTCAACCCACTTACAGGTAATGCAGGAGGCCTATGATAATTTTCTGTCAGGGTTGCTAGTGAGCCACTTTTTACACTATTTCAGAGCTTATACTTATCTACTATCAGAGTTCATACGTATCAAAATGAAATTAAATACATTATTAGTAATATTTATAAAATAGTGTGTACTTGTGTGTTAGAATAAGTGACTTTGGAAAACGGCTTGGAACTCTTTTTCCGCATTTTCCATTTTCAAAGAGGCAAGATATCCGTATAGAGACAAAAGTCACTTATTCTCATAAAAGCTCCTTCCAGTACAAAATAAAGTTTTTTTTTGTCGAATTTACTCACATACATTGTTAACGACAGTAATTACGCTACATAATACGTACATATATTATCAACCAACAAGTACAAGATATCACTGCATACTTTTTTCCTATGATTTGCACTAAAACCGTGGTTATTGTTTTAACACAAAGTGTGTTCGGCGTTGAAAAACACACTGTTTAGTTTAGAAGTGGTAGCTGAACGAGATATTGGACATTTTTTCATGTACTGATGTAAACTGCGCTACAGCACAGTGCAGCCACTTATAATATGTGCATTTCTGTTCGTAGTCTATATCGTGGGGTGTCAATAATAAGGATATCGAACGTACAGGTATTCTTATCGTATATGATGCATCGCGTGGTGGCGAATGTCGCTGTCGGTACCCGGAGTAATCCAGTTGGGTTCCGGATGATTAGATGACTTAAGGGTGTTTACAAAATTTACTGATTACAGAAATTTCTGAAACTTTGTGTACTGATTTTCAATATTTTAATTTTCATATGACTTGCCTTGATTTTAGTATATCTACATAGTTGTAAAGTTGTTGTCAAATTTTTAGACTTTATCGAAATTTCACAATATTTCTGGTGATATTTGTTATTTATAAGTCATGTAGGACATTTCAATTAAAATTAACGTTGGGAAATAATAATTCATTTAATAATATTCATTATCTATAAATTCATATGTGTTGAAAACAACTACACGAGAACAACACCCTTTATCCTGTGGCTGAGTTGGGTCCCAGTTAATAAATCCTAGTGCCCAGTTGTGTCCCGGCCATGAATTCCAATGTTAGATTCTAGTTATATTGAGCTTGGGAGAAGACGTCTCAATACGTGTGAAATCTTCTCAATTTAATATTTTATTGTGCACGCACGTAAACACGCACACTTTAATAGTACTACTATTAACTGACTTCGCTGTTGATCGTCACCGGTAAACCATCAACACTTCACTTACTACTGAACGTGTCCGTGTGTAATATCGCAAACTAAATGTTTATGTACTGTCGGAGAAGATCAAGGCAGCCATAGTACTATAGGCGGTGTTTTTACTATACCGTACGATCGGAGCTGCTGGACGATTGGACCGGTGTAGTGAGTATACCGGTGCTCTGAAATAGCAGCTGAGCCGCAGGGACGGCGATATTACTGCCCTTTTACTAATAATCTTAAATTTCGGACTTTTTCTACAAATCATGACAAATTTTTTTTTA
>JAPYYV010008087.1:0-23327 GCA_030522625.1 Copidosoma aretas | reverse complement strand
CTGAAGAGGTTTTCAGAATGAAAACGAAATATTGATGTTATGTACAGAATAAAGTCATGCTCTATATCACAAGTATATTATGTGGAATTTATTTTATTGATTATGACAAAGGAGCATGATGTTGGGATTTTATTTGAATATTAGAATATCTTCTATATAGTACGTCAGTTTCTCCCTTCTGAAAAAAATTATCACCATTAAGAGATGATATTTTTCCAATGTTAGAAGGCTGATAAAAAAGTGAACTACACTCAAGACAACGATTTTTTAAAACATTTCTTAACTTATTTCTTTAATGTATGATGTTCATTCCGAGCTAACAGTCATATAATTCGACTTAAATATTCTTATAAGGCTCTGGCTCTCCCGTGAAAAGATTATTCATCCCTTTATTCAGCAGTAATATTTTTTTATTTTGTTACTATTACTGTTTTTATTCCTCCGAACCTATTCCTGTCCTTAAGAAACGTTATACTTCCTTTAATACAAAAATTTGATCGCACGAAATTTGTTTACGCGACACCTCGGCAGTTACGTTTGGACCCACGTACTCATGATATTACGCCATACCTTGGCGGTTACATTTAGATACACGCATTTATGATATCTCGCGATACTTAAGCGGTCACCTTTAGACACGCGTACTTATGACTTCATGAAATTCATCGACCATCACCGTCAGGCATAGGTACTTATGATATCATCCGGCATCTCGGCAGTAAGGTTGAGACATGCGTACTTATGATATCACGCAGTACCTCGGCAGATCCTTTCAGACACAAGTACTCATAATATTACGTGATACCTCGGCAGTTACGTTCAGACATGCGTACCAATAATGTCATGTGGTACCCCGGCAAATAGTTTGAGAGACGTGTTTTCATAATATCACGTGATACTTTGTCTCTTACCTTTAGACACTCGTACTCAAAATATCACGCTATGGCTTGGCTGTAACCCTTAGACACTTGTACTCATGACATTACGTTATACCTTGGCAGTTAAAAATAAACAAAGAATAATTTTTTTCCAAAACACAGTACAAAAAGCTATAATAAATTGAACAACGTCCTCAATGGCTTGGTTTGAATTGCATTAAAAAGATGAGTTTGCAAAGTCTATAAGAAATTTTGATAATCTAGAATTCGTATAAAATAATCAGTCAAAAAATTTGGGGAAACTCAAATATGTAAAAAAAGTGTTGACATTATTTAATCGAATGTTGCATCACTAAAAGATAAAGAAATATTTTATTTAAAGCCTATTTTAAATATAGCTAAAAGCAAAATATCTTTTGATGATTTGACGATATATAACGAAGCAGGTTATAATAATTTTAATAAAACTGCTATTAACATAGAGCTTGTTGAATATGATTCTAACATTGACAAAATTGTTAAAGAAGCTTGTTCAGTAATGTTACCATTTGAATTTTCAAAATCTTTTGCATTCTTTTTTCGGCCAGAAAACCTCCAAGAAAATATGATTTGGTATCAATTGAAAAATATTTTACAAAATATTTGTTTTAAGACAGTGACGATAAAGCTCCTTTACACCATAACCCAATTTTTGATTATGACAATTCATAATATAAAGACTTTGGATTACAAACTGTTTGACATATTTTTTCTTCAACTAAATAAAGATTATTTGTTGATTTCGAAAAAATTTTTTTCAAAACATCAAAAGATACAACGAAAATATTTTTTTTTACGACGTGGCGACGGTCCAGAAGGATCGGTATAATATTTTTGCACAAAACAATGATTTATTATTTTCTTAAGTTAGACAAGAACATTTTCTTTATGGCATTAACAGACGCAGCTTCGATATGACTTATGAATGGAATGGCAAACCATATAATTTTAAGATGACATTTAGACTTAAGGTGGCTCTTTGCACCTGTACTATCTATTTGCGTGACATCAGACTATCACACTTACAAAAATCGGGTGATAGGCTCGCCTGCAGACGCTAGTACAGTAATGGGTGGTTAAAATTTTTTTTTCTATTCTATTATATATCTTTTAAAATTGAATAGGTGTCTGCATTTTTCAAAGTACTTATGTGTTTAGCAGGAAATGAGTTTTCTTATGTTAGTTTTTCGTTCCGATCCCTCGTGTTTCATGTAGTATATGCAAATACCATTATTAAAAATTTAAAAACTATAAACTTCTATACGGTCTAACGATATTAATATTTTGTCTCTACTCTTAGAAATAGGAAAAGAAAAAACCAATCCCTCCAAAATATCAAAAAAATTCACGAGTAATGATTATTGTTCAGAAATTTTCAATAATGTCAATGATTTTTCGATATATAACATAGTTTTAGCATCCCGCATTAAATTGACGTGTTTATATGCAATAAAATTTTAAGTGGGATGGCTAGAAAGCTACGACTTATTATGGTCAAGATTACGCAACTCACGAGGCAGTTGATAAAACTGACTGCAATATATACATAAAGTTTGCAATCAAAAATTTGATTTCTATTACGACAGGTCTTCCACCTCATGAACTAAATTTAACATTAAATGCCGTTGTCATGTTAATTGAAAATATATGTATTGAAAAAGGATTAGATAATGAAACATGACTTGAAGTAACTTAATTATTTGAAAATAATATTATAGCTAAGATTATAATAGGTGGGAAGAATGAAAATAGTGTACACATTCTAGTAATAAATTTGATTATCACCACTTCATCTTCGTCACCTCATATTTTATATTATAAACAATTCATCTTACAAGTAGGTGCAACAATGACTATTAATAAGTCGCAAGATCAAAGTTTTCATAGATGAGGCTTATACTTTAAAAGGTAACCATTGTATTACGGTCGATAGTAAATGACATTATCTAGATATAGATATCCTAAGTCTATTTTCATTGGATTCAAAATGAAAAATTGTTTGAAAATGGAAAACATAGTATGAGTAAGAATTTTTCATAATATGGAATGAGATATTGTTTAGATATTTATCATATTATTCAAAACAGTAGCAGTATTATACTGCAGATCATAGTAAATACGTAGAAAAATGGCTTTACATATACACGCAGACATATACGCATGGAATGCCAGCAGAAACTGTTGCGGTGCTAAGGGAGGGAAGAGGGATAAACTGATTTAAAATAACGGAAAAAATAATCGACTTTTTATTTCTTTTTTGTGAGGCTGTGGGGGGAACGTTGATAATGTTGGTGGCTACGAGGGGGGGGGGGGGCAAACTGATTATTATTACTGAAAAAAACAATAAAATTTGCTTTTATTTCGTTGGCGGCTGCGTGACACGGCTGCAATGGGAGCTGTGAGGGGCAAACTGATTGTTAATATCGGAAGAAACGATAGAATTTTCTACCAGTTTTTGGAGGAAGGGGGGTGTTAGGGACTGTGGGGGAGATTTAAGATCCTGCGTGTGTGGGCTGTCAAGGGCACGTCACAATGTGTGGGAGCTGCGTAGGGCTGTGGAGGGGGGGGGGGGGGGGGGGGGGGGGGGGGGGGGGGGGGGGGGGGGGGGGGGGGGGGGGGGGGGGGGGGGGGGGGGGGGGGGGGGGGGGGGGGGGGGGCTGTAGGGTAAAAAAAGTGTGGGAGCGTTCAGTAGGGTAGTACGGTGCAGTGAGAGTAAAGGGTTATCTGTACTAAAAAATCATAGGAATATTTTTACCTTTTTTGTGTATATTTGTAGATATAAGTTAGGTCACTGTGGGAGGAGGGGCGATAAGGGGGGGGGGGAAATACTCCAACCTCACACAAATTTACAATACAATACAGGAATATATTAGCTTAGATCTGATCTTTTGCGTGCTCCATGTATTAACTCTTCCACAAAAAACTATGATTTCAAACACATATTTTTTTTGGAAGCTTAATTTTGTTTTGTTGCATAGTATATAACGACCCAAGGCCAGTAAAGAAACAAAAGTGTCTGACCGGCCGTGTCTCATCATCAAAGACAAAGCCAAGGATGTCAATCGAATGATCTGAAGCTTTATTACTTCTGGCTGTGGGCCGTAAACTTTTTTTTGGATAGACAGCTCTAGAAATCGACAACTTCGGCTCGCTCAGCGACTAGGAAGTTGGCGGTTCTCGGCCAAAGGGCAGAAAAGTCTTTTTTGTGTGTCGTCACTGTCACCTTTCAGTAAATATTTTGAATGGTGATAGTGTGTAATAATAACTATGCGAAAAAAATACAATCAAGGTATTTACGGCATAGTGATTATATCCAATCGACATGATGTAGAGGTGTGTGGTACAACTTATGAGATATCCATTTGTTCTTACAGACGAATAAGTAGTGTACCTCAGCTTCAAATTTATCATTTCGTTTTTAGTATACACCGAACTTACAATTTTATTGCATTTATCTGAAAATATTAACTTGGTTTTTGTAAAGTTCATTTAATGATATTTAGGAAATGGCCATAATATTTTATATTACAAAAAAAAGTAATAAAGCACTCAAATATATTAGAAATCTAAAAAATATGATGAAAAAAAGTCTAAAAATTATAATATGAAAGCAGAACCTTTCACTGGTAAACATACCTAAAAAAAGAATTCAACACTTGATTTTCAACACTATATATTCCGTACAACAATCAATTTTTCTTACTTTTAGAGTTTTAATTACAACTTAAAAATCAAGTGTAAGAGTATCGACAGCCATATTTTATAAAAACTTTTTTTTCTCAAAGCCTACTGCACATTTCCTTATCAACATGCGAATCTTAAGATGTGATTTTAATTAATTGCGATAACAATTATAAAAATATAATATAGTTTCCTAATAGATATGCAATGATGACTAACAAAAAAAATAAAATGAAAGATACTACTTTATGCAAGGTGTATCAATAAAATTATTTATGCTGCTTATACTATCCAAAAAGTAAGTTAAGAAATTATAGGAATATTTGGAAATGTATTTTATTACATGATGAGATAATTTTTTACAATTTGATGTTCAATCGTACTATGATTTTTACATACACAAAAACAAAAAAAATTCTTATTCCAGATACATAGATAGGCGATTTCTGTCTTCTGGTCGTACCTGGAGTATATGGCAATGCTCACAGTTGAAATATTCTATCCTCCAATCAACAAATTAATTTTTTTTGTAAAACAATCTTATTTATCATAAAATTATTTTGTTTTCAGTAGAACTTTAATGAACTGACGAAGGATTCTAAAAAATCAATTTATCGTACCGTTGCAATACCTCAATGGTTCTGTGAAAGTTGTCTAGTTGTTGTCTTTGTGAGCGAAAGTATCAAAATGAAAATGCAAATAACCAAATCAGCATATGGCCATTATTATATGAGACATTGGCCGTTTCCGCAAAGATTCGGATATATAGGGAATGGAGATAGGTGGGAGGGGGGCGCACAGTAAGTAGATTCGGGTTTTGAGTGTAAAAAATCTAATATCGTACGAAGGAAAAGCAGGAGCAGGGAATTTTCTTTTGGGCTTGTAGCTTTGATGATGTAGTATATTGGAAGTACTGAGAATATTGGACTGATCAATCCTAACCTCAAAATTACTATTATTACAAAGTAATTAACATAATGACACGCAACATAACCTTAAAGTCAGAAATTTTCAGCTTTGAGTGTCGGGAACCTTATTTCTTACTAAGTGAAAGTAGTTACTAAAATATTATTATTGAATTTCGATGCTTAGATGATGAGTGATAAAAACAGTGTTGGATATCTAAAATTGTCAAATCGTAACCTTAAAGTAACTGAAAAAACATTAAAAATGATAAATTTAGTATATTAATCATAAAAATGGCTTAGTTATCGCATTCAATTTCGTCCATCAGACTTGATTTATTATTAATACAAATTAATGAACATAATAGCATGTAAAACAACCTCAAAGTCAGAAATATTCGGTTTTAAGTGTCAAAATACTTGTATCTCACAAAGTAAAAGTAGTAACGGAAATATTAACATTAGATCTTGATGCTTGGATAATTATAAAAAAAAAAAAAATGTTTTATATCTTAAACAATCAAATCTTAATCTTAAAATAATTTTTAAAATGTTAGAAAATTATTAGTTTAGTCTGAAAATCATAAAAATCACTTTTTTATCGCAATAATATTGTCTATCAGAGATAATTTACTATACATACAAGATATTTAGCAGAATGACATGTAGCACAACCTTAAAGTGAAAAACTTTCGGTGTGAGTAGCAAAAACCTTATAGCTTACGAAGAAAAAACGAAACTGAGAAATTCTTGTTAGAGCTTAAAGCTTAGAAGATTAAAAATATAGAAGAAATAGTTGGTATCTGAGACTCCCAAATCTTAACCCTAATTTGATAGCTAAAACTCGAACGAATTATAAATTCAGCAAAAAATCATTAGAATCACTCAGTTATCTCAATATATTTTATTTATTGGACATAGTTTACTTTTATTAAAAAAATGCAAGATAATGAGACGTAACCTAACCTAAAAAATCAAATTATGAGTTCCGAGTATCAGAATCCTATTGTTTTGAGAAAAGGAATGGACACATTATTAGATTTTATCAAAGTGTAAGTCTAGGATTATAGGGAGGAAAGAAACGTGAATAAAAAAGCACATTTATGTGATCTTAGCCTCCAAATTAGTTAGTATAGTAGAAAACCCAATATTAAGACAAAATAATTACGTAAATACCTTTTTACCTGTATTTTGACTATTTTTAAACCCCATCATACGATATTCCATAAATCATTTAGTAACCTAACTTCAAAAACCTTTTAACTTCACTAAGAGACCTCTTTAACTTTGAAGCTTATACACACAGTATACTAATGCAATATCGTCTTGCACTCAGATGTTTTACACTATAAGTTGTGAGACTAGTTAATTCTTTTGATCAAGTTTTAATCTAAACTAAACTTATTCTATTATCTGCATCGCTCTAGCTTATATATTTGTTACTTTCCTAAACACTTTTTGTTTATCTACGACATTCGATTAGGCTGGATTTTTGTAAGAGCTCTACAACTTAATTGTCTCCGAGTCACCTCTTTTTCTATACACCCCTCTAATGAACCTAAGAAATTTCCACAAAACTCAATAATAGTAATTTATGATGTGTAAAGTTTAAATGGTAACTTTGATAAATTTTACACTATAATTAGTCGACTGTATTTCCCCTGACCAAGATATGTCAAAACCTCTAAATCTACCATTTTAATTTTTATGAGTTCAGATGTCTATTTGTTGGGTCTGTGGTTTCAAATATCAAAAGATGTGTAAGTTAAGGTAATACGTTCAAAATTTATTACTCTACTTGATGCAGATTATGGTAAAATAAATTGTTTGAGATTCCATTAGAATTTAATAGAAGAAAAGAAATTAGTCTGACAATTTATAGTGTGAAAAATTTAAGTGCAAGCAGAAATTTTATAAGTGTACTGTGTATGGGCTTAAAAGCTAGAGAAGTCGCATAGTAGAGTTAACAGTAATTTTTAAGTTAGGTTACTGAATAATTAATAAAATACTTTGTAATGGGATTTAAAAAAAATTATAATAATGATCATAAAGGTATTTTCGTATCTTTTTTGTTTTAAATTAATAGGTTTTCTAGTATATTATTGAATTTTAAGGCGATAGTCACACACATAAACTGTTTAACTAATGTTTCTTTCCTCTCTATAAAGCAAGACTTAAGCTTGAATGAAATCTAATAATGTGTCTATTCTTTTCTTCAAAACATTAGGATTCTGATACTTTAAACTCTAAATTTTTTACGTTTAGGTTAGGTTATACCTCATTATATTACATAATTTGAGTTAAAAGTAAATTATGTCTAGTAAAGAAATTTTTTTTAAAATAACTGAGTCACTCTAACGATGTTTTGCTGAATTGACAATTTCTACGAGTCTTAGCAATCAAGCTTAGGTTAGTATTTGATAGTCTTTGATACCTACTATTTTTTTTTTCATTTTAAATCTTCTAAGCTTTAATCACCAGTTCAATAAATTAATGACTAAATTATTAAATGTCGATCTTCACTTTATTCGTTTTTGAAAAACTTGTTACAGCTGTTTCGGTATCACAGTACCTTTTTCAGACATATGTACTGCAAAACTAAGCAATATACGACGCGATCGAGAACATACACGCTGTCGTCAACGATGAGATAACAGTGACATATAAATACATACATATTAGATACAACCGAACTGTATATAGTCAATAACAACGATCATTTAAAAAATAAATTTAGTAGGGGTGAGCCATTCAAATTTAATATATCGTTTAATAAAGTGTCAGAGCGTCTCAATTTATTGATCTCTAGCGCTTCTAGTGCATCTAATTTTTTATCTTTGTTACATGTATGTCAAATCTTAAAATTGTTATTATACGTATGATTACATTCAAGAGTGTGATTGGGATAGCTCGAAGTGTCTAGAAGGTTTTTATATGCATATTTTTGTTCTTTGAGTCTAAATTTAAAGGCTCTACCTGTTTATCCTCTGTATCTTTTATTGCAGGAGCCACGATTAAGTTCATAGACACCTGATTTATTTACCTTTTTAGTTTTGTCCTTATTATTTTTAATTATTTTTTATAAATTTTAATTTGATTTGAAAGCTAAGTTAATATTGTATTTCTTAAGTTGGCGTTTAATTATTTTTGATAATTCACCAACGTATGAGATTACATGATGAACTTCGTTTTCTCTTGCGGGTTGAGGGAATACACCGTTTATGCGTATTTTATATTGTATTTTTTGAACTAATTTATCAATAATTTTAGAAGTATAATCGTTATTGTGTACTATTTGTTTAATTATTTGCAGTTCTTTTGTGTAATTCTCGGAGTTTAATGGTATCGAAGGGAGTCTATGAATATATCTATTGTCAGAGCCGGATTAAGAATTTGGCCGCTCTACGCCAAGTTTCGGCTGCCACCCCTTATATGGACAGTAAAATTTTTAAAATCTTGTACAGTTAACTCAATTATAGGCTTTATTTATTAGGCGTTTATTCTGTCAGCTTAGAAGTAAACAACAAATAGGAATATGAATTAAAGTACTTTAATTTATTACATAAATTTTTTAAACAATAGACGATTTTATAGCTAAAAGTGATATTTCTCTAAAAAAAATGTATTAATAGACAAACTTTGTTTTTATAACAATTTTTTTCTAGCTTTTTTTTCAGCAAAATTTTTAATGAGCGTATCACAATCTAATAAAAGCGTTAGTTCAGATTCAATACATAGTAGTGATGTCATTTAATCGGTCTTGTGTTTGAGTTGAGCGTAGAAAATTATGTACCCTTTTTAACACAGAAAAGTACCTCTCTTCCATACAATTGGTCACCATCATGCTTAAGAATATGGTACAAGCTATATTCACATTAGGATAAAGTTCTGATAATCCTTTTTCAATTAGCATTGTATTTAACTCTTCAAAAGAAATTTTCTGAACAATTAGTGATAATAAATGAGATGCTAGATGTTGACATTCAAGAAAAAAACTGTTTTTTTTCTAAATCATTTGGATAACTAAGAGTTAAATTTTCGACTTTCTTTTCAATATCTTTTGTATCCATACAATGTAATTTTATTAAAAAATTAAATTTCTCTTTGATTTTTTTGTAAGCTTCAGAGCGTTGCTTCAGTTAAGATAGTAGCGTATCAATCATGGATATAAAAAATTTAACTCGAATATCATCTCGACCTATTTGAAACGTATGCTCTGTTTTATTTTTGTCATGAAAAGTTGATCGCTTAGATTTTCTCTTGATATCCATTTAATAAGTCTTACTGCCTATAACATTAACTGCTTTTTTTTCATAACAATCAAAATCATTACGCATATCATTTAAAAATGGAATCAAGGAATTATACAACTCTACTACTATCGTTAAATCATTTTTACTTGATTGCACTGCTTCGTTGACTGCGTCAAAACACTGTAATACATCATACCAAGAATATGCAATTATACAACTTTCTAATTTGTTAAAATAATCATGAAGTCCTTTGGCTTTAGCTCTTGTCTTAGATTTTTCAACCGTATCTTAAGAAATAGAAAGGAGAACAAATAATATTACATTGTATGCTTGACATAGGCTTTTACAAGCCTCAAAACGCGCAGACCATCGAGTTATACTCAGACTTCTTATTGTAATTTCGTTTTTCAATGCAGAAGCTAACTTTTGCCACCTGTAAGTCGAATCTGAAAAAAAATTGTATAGCTCCTGCACATTGAGAAAATAATTTACTGCTAGCGGACTCGATTCAGCTCTCCATTTTCCGATCAGATTAAGAGAATGAGCGGCACATGGAACCCATTCTGCTAATGGGCTGACTGCTAGTATTCTAGCTTGAACTCCAGAGTAAATACCTGCTATGTTACTTGTATTATCATAGCATTGTCCACGACAATTTGCAATATCGATATCGTGTTTTTCTAAAAACTCTAAAATCGCTTGACATAGTTACATACCTGCATGACGACAATTAGGGATAAAGCCAAGGAATCTTTCGACAGGACTACCATTTTTTGAAACATATCTCATGATAAAAGTCAATTGGTCAGTATGTGTAACATCAGGCGTCAAATCAATGCTAATCGAAAAATATTTAGAGATTTTGATTTCTGATATAATTTGGCGTAATATGGAGTGAGCCATAATCTTGGTGAACTCTTCACATACTATTGATGAGAGATATGAAACATGACCACGTCCTTGATTGGCATGAGTCTTTATATATTCATGAAGAAACGTATCGTACTCTGCAATCGTTTTAAGCAACATACAATAGTTTCCATTATGGTTGGATCCGAATATTTCATGGTCTCCTCTGAAGGGCAATCCGCGTGAAGCTAATTTTTTTATAACTGTAACTACTATTTTTAAAATATTTTTCTAATACGTGATTTTATCTTTAATTTGATTTTCTAATCGATTGTTGACTTCTAAATTATTTTTTGATCTATTTAGAAAAGTCAAACAATTTGTTTTATGAGCTAATGGATTTTCATGAGATTCTAAGACCTTGTGGGCATTACTCCAGTCATTTTAACCATTATTATTTAATTCGATCGACTGATCACCAAACAGCTTGCATGGACCACAGAAAATTGATTGTTTACTTGTTGAGTAGAGAAGCCAAAGTCGATTTTGCTTGGTACCATTTGGAAGATTTCGCGAGAAAAGAGACTTTGTCATACTTCGGTTACGGCCGTGAATTTCTCGTTTTGATAGCGAAAAGTCATCATTCTCATTTAGAACGAATCCCCGTTTACATATCTCTGTAATTGCTTGACTGTTGAGTATCCACTTTGTTGGGTCATCTGAAATACCTTGAAAAGAATTATTTTCTGTAGATGCATTCTTTTCAGTCTCATTTCTAAGGCGATTTAACTGGCAGGTATGATCACTTTGATTGAAATTATCCGTGGAATTCTCAGTATCTTCGTTAACGATCGGATGGATCGCGATTGGATGATTCTTATCATCCGTATGAAATTCTAGCGATCCTTCACCTACATCACCTAAATAGTTCAAACATCTCACGTAAATACAATTTGAAAAGATGATATTTTATGCAACTTTTAAAAAAATTTTCAAGACAAATATGACTGTATTAAAAAGAAGTAATTAGGCAAATGTAGTTTAAGTATAATATCTCACTAGCACACTCAGTATGTATACGTTTCGACGTTTCCCCATCAAAAGATTCAGTTGTTTTCGAAACAGCAATCTCAATCTCATCATCTTTTTGGAATTTATCGTTGGGCTCTGATTCAGGTTGTCGGTTACTTTCTGAATCGGTGGCGGTGTCAGACTCTATAGGTTGTTCATCTAATAAATTAATATTATTTAATCAACTTATAAGTAATATTTTAGATGTCATTTCTTTTAGTTAAGTAGTCAAGCTAAAGAGACAAAAAGCGTTCAAAAATATAATTAAAATGAGTTTATACATACTTAAGAGTTCATACATATAATCTTGCATATAATTTAACAAAGTTTTAATAATACAAGGCTCTTACTTTTGGTAAATGAATTGTAAACAAGTAATAATGTTTGAGACATCACGTTAAAGAAAATTTAAAGGCGGTTTTTTTTTCACACGTTTTGAATGACTTTATACAATAAATGTTGAATTCTATATAAAAAAGAACGACAGTCTTAAGTTCGATATGATAACTTGAGAATTTGACCGTGCTGGCTGCTGTATTGAAGTGGAAAGTTGGCAGTCATACTGCAAGGTTAGAATACTTCGATGAAATATTGGTCTTCGATGAAATATTTAACACGGAGAGAGTGAAGAGTGAAGCCTTGAATCTCACTTCGGAGCGAGCTTCGGAGTTAAAAAGCTCAGGTTCCCTACGTTTAAAGAACAGAGTAGCTCAATTTGATGAAGTCCCGAGCCCAACTGTAAAAACTTTAATGTAAACAAAGTAGAGACTAGCCAGCATCACGTATACATGCATACACCTTGTGTACACCCTGGACGAGTATACGGTAACCGACAGTAGACTCATGCGTCATGTTGGTTTAAATGCTGGGACCCTGAGCTTCCCAACTCTGAAGAGTATGGCTTTAAAGATTTTTGAGCTGTCATGTTACTTATTTCGAAGGATATGCATTAAAAACTTGGAGCGTTTTTGAGTGACTATTCTCGGAGCACTCCATGACTCCGAGAGTAATAAAATACTCTCAGAATGCTCTGACAGCAGTCAAGTCTTATGATTGAGAAAAAAATCAAAATATCCTACATCCGAGTTTTCTTAGATAGAGCACTGTACTTTTATGCTTCACTTTACTCTAAAAACTCATACCTTTCAATCCTTTTCCAAAGAATGTACTCAACTTCGGCAGCTTGGAACTGTATTCATTGTCTTTTCTCAACTTTTCATTTGCAATTTTTTTGTACTGGCATCCACTTAACCTATCTCGTTGATAGCTCATAATATTAAAAAGTCTTAGGATAATGAATGATGAATGAACATGAAACAGTTTCGATTATGAACAAACAATAACAAAACTAGTAGAGAAGCTGTTAATACGCAGTTTGCTAAGACTATTAATGGCTATGTTGCTCCTTGCCAGAAATATATCAAGTTAATCAAGTATTTATCATTCATTTTTCGTTTCAAACTAAAAACACAGCAGCAAGATGCAAGATACTGGTCGGACGTCGGAGCGGTCTGAGAGTGATCGGACTCAAATGGAAATCCCCTAGTCTAGTCGGAGAACTCCTTCCGTTCCACGGTTCCACCAACTTAATATAGGAGTAATATTTTATGGTAACTTCGAGCTGAAAAATATACAGATACGACACACCGACTGGATGGTATTTTTTTATTTCACGCGGTCTCGTCTTTATCGACCTTCATGTGAAATATTTTCATAGGGTGTATTCTTAATGACATCTTGAGTTGTGTCGCATTGGCCGCATTGCATCATTCAATATACGTCCATACAACTAGAAAACATGTCTTTTTTTTTCCGCCCTTGCCGCCCCTACCGTTCCCTCACTACTTGCCGCCTATACGCCAGTGCGTACTTGTCGTATACCTTAATCCGGCTCTGTCTATTGTACACAGACATTTTATGTGAATATGGGTGCATGGAATTTTTATGTATTGTAGAATCAGTATCGGTAGGTTTGTGAAAAATACTATACTCCAATTGGTCGTGTGCTCTATGTATTTTTAAATCGAAAAAATTAATTTTTTTAATGCTTTCTTATTTCATTATAAATTCAATGTTTGCATGTAAATTGCTAATATGTTTAAAAAATATGTCCAGTTGTTTCCGTGTGCCAGTCCAACAACAGATTATATCGTCTACGTATCGATACCAAAAGAGCAAATTATTGCTTAGGTCGTCTTCCATAATTTCACTTTCTAAATTATACATAAAAATTTCTGCTAAAAGTGGACTAATGAGATCACCCATTGTAAGGCCATCTATAGCAGAAAATATTTTATTTTGAAATTGAAATAGTTGTGTTTTAAGCAAATGGTAAGTATATGTAATATTTCTTCTGTAACTAATTTGCTAGTATTTGATCTATCGAGTAAATATTTAATAATATTTTTTACTTAAAAAACTGGGACACTTAGAGATAAATTTTTTACATCAAAAGATATTAAAATTGAATTTTTGGGAAGTTTGAGATTATTTAAGTTATCTATAAGTTGTACAGAATTTTTTATGCTGTATGTAGATGAAAATATAGTATTGTATGTGATCAACTTTATTAGTTTTTTGGATATTTTATATGATGGGGAACTAATAAATGAGACACTTTATTAAATGATGTGTTAAATTTGAATGGCTCACCTCTACATAATTTAGTTTTAAAATGATCGTTATTATTGACTGTATACAGTTCGTATGTATCTAACATGTATGTATTTATGTCACTGTTATCTGATCCTTGATGACAGCATGTATGTTCTTGATCGTGTCGTATATTGCTTAGTTTTGTAGTACATATGTCTGAAGAAAGTACTGTAATACCGAAACAGCTGTAACAAGTTTTTGCAAAAACAAATAAAGTGAATATCGACTCGATAAGGTTTCTGACACTTAAAACCTGAAATTTATGACTTCAATTATGTTACATGTTATGATGTTAAATACTCTGTAACAACAGTAAATAATGTGTGATAGACGAAATTTATTGCGATAACTGAGTGATTTTGATAATCAATAGGTATGTTCACGAGTCCACCTCGGAGCGCTCAGATCACTCGGATCACTCCGAAGCCTCCGATTGATGCGAGTGATGAACACGAATTCTTTGTCGGAGGCCTCTGAGGTCTCTCGTCATTCATGTAAACAAACAACGTAATCTCACTTTTTTAGTTGTCACTTTGTCATCATACTAGAGTTAAAAGAGGCTGCGTATCTTTATTGCAAAGAAAAAACACGATCAACCATCCTCCTCTATTGTTAATAGTTACAACGTTGTTGAAAAGAGTAAAAAAATACAATCCACCGTGCTTACATGCTATAGTAACATATATAGAGTGACAAGACACCTCAGAGGCTTCTGAGGCCTCCGACAAAGAACTCGTGTTCATCACTCGGATCGATCGGAGGCCTCAGGGCGATCCGAGCAAACAGAGCGCTTCGAGGTGGACTCGTAAACATACCTTTTACTTCAGTTATCATTTTTATAAATATTTTGAATAATTTTAAAGTTAGGATTTAACGATAAAAGATTCTTAGTACTTTTTCCATATTCTAAATCATTAGAGGTATAAGTTAAAAAAAAAATTTAGAGCTACCGCTTTTTATATGTGAGATATTAGGTTTTAATACTTAAAAACCGAGCCCACCCATTGTGGGGCATAGAGGAAAAATAGGGTTACTAATTGTGGCATGTTAGGGCTGCGGACAGGGAGGGGGGTGGTAGAATAATAGACAACATTTACTAATTCAAACTTACAGACATATTAAAAAAAATTTACTTTTTATCGTGAGGTGGTTGTAGGAGGTCAGATTAGATGGGATGTGTCGGGGCTTCGAAAATCATATGGAGGAAAATGGAGCAAGTAAAGTTTGGCCCAGACTTGTTTTGGTTAAAATTGGTGGTCGCGAGACAGCCCCATCAAAAACATTACACAATATAGTAGAATATACAAAGATTTATTTTTGGTTGTCGTGCCTTTCCCAATAATTATAAAGCACAATCCTACATTTGTATGTGTTGTCGAATTAAGAAAACTGAAAAATAATATTAACAAGGGGTAAAGAGGCTGCGTTGAATTTTAAGAAGGAAAACATGGAAATAAATGTATTCTTTAAGGAATGATAAGCGTCGTAGGGTACTTGAGACAGAGTGGAGGGTCTGTTGGGTGTCTGTACCAGGATTGTGGGGGGTGGGGGGCATAAGGAATGAAGTAGGCTGTGAGAATACATACAAATCTAAGGCTTTTGACGTATCTTCTTATTCTTCTAGGAAAAGGTACAATAACCCAAATGTATACTTCTATTTACTTTAATATTGTATAATGAATCTTATAACGCTGTCCAATACTCCCCCTCTCCTCCGCCTCTATTGTCCAAGAGAGCCTCGCCTACTGCTTCATCTCATAAAGTAAGGAAAAAAGGTTTCTTACTCTGTAATTTGACCATAAATCATTCTATCATAAACTTCTTAAGCCCCTCTACCATCTACACGAATTTTTGTGTGTTCTTTTGAGTAAGTAAAATTTTTCCCTCCTTTAATTAAGCCCCATCCCCAAGCCCACCACGGATACTTTTCGCCACCTCCTTCTTTCTCCCCCCCTCCGGGCGGCCCCCCCCCCCCCCCCCTACATAATTAAATCTTTTCAGATACTGCCGATGAATTCCGACAAAAGTCCAAGCATCGCAACACCCCCTGCACAGCCCTAGGACATACTGGGTTATATATATTCTTTCCGACAACGACCGAAGCCTAATTCAAAATGTGTGTGAGATTGTAATACATGTATGGGGCATTGTTAGTGGACGTGTGACCCAACCTCGCCAAAATTTGGTAAGTTGTCTCGAGATATATAACGGGTCAAAATTTAACTTGAGACCCCAAGTTTTAAATACAGTGTGGTGATCTCGAAAAATCCAACATAGCGTACAAATATGGTGACCAGATACCGAGGAGAGCAACTAAAAAAATCAAATTTTGTTATTTATTGGCCTTGGGAAGCTATTTTAAAGCGGGTAAAAAGGTATGTGTAGTGTCATCATATTATGGCCTGGGTTATGGTTGTAAACACATCCAACCATGTCTAGGATAAATAAAATAGAATAATACATGGAAAATTCGTATTATCAGTAGTTGGAATCACTTTTCAGTCATCAGGATAAATTAGAATCGTGTATAAATCGAGGCCCCGGACAAAGAAAAGTATAGTTGACACGATCCGACAAAAAAGGATAAGTTCATAATATCCATCGATGAAAAGCATTTCTCATACAATCTAACAAAAAAAAGTCCAACTCGCTACCCTTCAACGAAGAAAAGCCTTAATTGCTGCGCTCCAACGAAGAAAAGCCTTGCTTGCTGCGCTCAAATAAAGAAAAGCCTTACTCGCTGCGCTCCAATGAAGAAAAGTCTTACTGGCTGCGCTCCAACGAAGACAAGCCTTACTCAGTGCGCTCCAATGAAAAAAAGCCTTACTTACTCCCTGCGCTCTAATGAAGAAAAACCTTACTCGATGCGCTCCAACAAAGAAAAGCCTTATTCGCAGCCTTTCCAAAAAATGCATGGCGACGTTTGGGCTTTTGCACATTTATAATCATATACGCATTCATGGGACTACGAGCTTTGTCCCTTTTTTAACCTGTTGTATTTCAGGATCCAGACCTTAACTTACCAACTCATAGGAGCTGCGATGAAAATTGTGTATTAAGGTTAGAAAACAAATAAAAGCTTGCTTATTTTGTAGGCATGTTACCGTACTTTAATGTGTATAGCATTTTGAAACAATGAACTAAAAGTAAGGCCCTGCACCAAACTATGTGTTACAGTGTTTAATCTAGTTTCCCCGACTGCGGCAGAAAACTGAATACCTGACCGTCACATTACCGGTCAGAGAAAACAGGCGCCAGCGGCAAGTTCAAATGTACCAAAACTAAATAACTTAATCGTAAGACATTAATCCCAATGACTCAGTACTCCAAGCGACTTTAACCGAATGACCCAACGTATAAGAGGTAAATAAATTAATAAACTATCAAGCGATAAATAAACCATCAATAAATTAATTATTAATAAATAAATAATCTGAATCCCAATAACCTAGTACTCCCATCGGCTTTAACTAAATAACCCTACGTATAAGACGTGAATATATTAATTAACTGTCAAGCAATAAATATAATATCAATAAATTATCTAATAATACCAGTTAACCCAGAGCACTGAGAATTCTCGCGTTGAAATTAATAACATAATTATTAATAACCTCAGAACTAATACCAGGTGACCCAGAGGGCTGACTTTCCTCGAGTTTAAAATTAACAATATTATTAATAATAACATAAGACGGAATGCCAGGTGACCTAGAGCGCTGACTTTTCTGGCGTTTTAATTAATAACATTTTTATTAGTAAGATAATAACTAACACCGGATGACCCAGAGCGCTGGCTTTTCTTGCGTTTGAATCAAAAACTTTATTATTAATAATATAAGAACTAATACCAGGTGACCCAGAGCGCTGACATCCCTCGCGTTTGAGATTAACAATATTATTAATAACAACATAAGACGGAATACTAGGTGACCCAGAGGGCTGACTTTTCTTGTGGTTTAAATAATAATAATAATAATAATATATTAATAACATAGAAGAAAGCCCAATGCTTATGATGCGCATCGACAGTTGGGGTGTGTAAGCTCTATGTTCGCGGAATGATGGTCAAAAGGGCTAAAAACCGAAAAGCAACACTGGACGGAAAGGACAATTTGACCATTTTTTCGCAAATTTGACCACAAAACATTTTATTATGTTGTTTCTGATGATTAGAATAGAAAGGGTGTAGCTTTGATTACAGAAATTGACCTTTAGATTGTTAAGTTTTATCCCAGTACGCGCGTAATAGTCCGAAAGCTGGGTACCAAAGTGTATGCATTTTTATGTCCATTCGGTACTCAGGCTGATTTACACGTATTTTGGCACGAAGAATTCGATTTTCGATGGTACCAGCCCAAATTAATAGTCTCGTAATTGTTATAAACAATTTTAGTGCTGAAAAACTAATTTTTTTAAAATAACTTGAAAAATATCGGGATTAAAAAAAAAGTTTCAGCTAAAAGTTGTGTATTTTTGTATTCTACACAATTTTCTACTTATGGTTTTTTCGGAAAAATTTATATTTTCCGAGAAACTAGAAAAAAATCATACTAATCTAGAAGCAAGGTATCATGAAGTCTTTCCCAGCAAATAAGTGCTCAGGATTGACCGCTTGGAGTGCGAATCTCATAAATAATATTATCAATTTAAACACGAGAAAACTCAGTGCACTGGGTCACCTGCTATAAACTGTTTTGTTTTTCATAATAATGTTATTAAGTTAACATCGAAAAAAAGTATAGCAATAATTAAAATGCGAGGAAACTCAGCGCACTGGGCCACCTGGTATCAGTTTATACGTTTGTGATAATAATCAAAACGGAAAAAAAGTCAGCGCTTTGGGTTAACTGGAATTAGTTCTCATGTTATTAATAATAATGTTATTCATTAAGACGCAGGATAAGTCAGCTCTCAGGGTCACCTGGTATTCCATCTTATATTATTATTAATAATATTGTTAATTTTAAACTCAAGGAATGTCAGCACTCTGGGTCACCTGGTTTTAGTTCTTATGTTATTAATAATAATGTTATTAATTAAAGCGCAAAAAAAAAGGCAGCGCTCTCGGTTAACTGGTATTAGTTCTTATGTTATTAATATAAATGTTAATAAACAAAACGCAAGAAAACTCAGTACTCTGGGTTAACTGGTATCAGTTTTCAGGTTATTAATAATAATGTTGTTAATCAAAACGGAAGAAAAGTCAGCGATCTAGGTTATTGGGTTTTAGTTCTTATGTTATAATTAATAATTTTATTAATTAAAACGCAAGAAAACTCAGTACTCTGGGTCACCTGGTAATAATTAATATGTCAATAATAGTAATCCTACTTATTAAAATCAGAGGAAATTCAGCGCTCTGGGTCACCTGGTATTTGTTCATAGGTTATTTATAAGAATGTAATTAATTTAAACGCGAGAATTCTTAGCGCTCCGTGTTAACTGGTATCATTAAATAATTTATTGATATTTTATTTATTACTTGATAGTTAATTAATATATTCACGTCTTGTACGTAGGGTTATTTGGTTAAAATCGCTTGGAGTACGAGGTTATTGCGATTCATGTTATTTATTTATTAATAAATAATTTATTGAAAATGTTTTTATTGCTTGTTAGTTTAATAATTTATTTACCTCTTGTACGTAGGGTTGTTCGGTTAAAGTCGCTTGGAGTACTGGGTCATTGGGATTAATCGCCTAAGGATTAAGTTATTCAGTTGTGGTATATTTGAATTTGCCGCTCGTCTGTGAGGTTGCCACCAAAAGGGGGAGGGGCGCGTTAGTTATGACTGAAATGGGCGCGAAACAATTAGTACCAACTAGTTAGTTTAAATTTTTCGACAATTGTAAAAAAAACCATGAAATACATCAAAATATCCACTCCTTCGAAACTTGTTTACAAACATTAATCTTCTATTTAAGTCAGAGAAAACATAACCGTAATAACGCAATCTGCTTTTCAAAGTTGGTAGCTAAATTCTCATATTCGAAAATTTGTCAAACATTTTTCACGTACGTTTTGTGTACAAAATTTTTTTATCATTCATTTTGTACAAGTACATTGATCATTATTATTAGCTGTGCTTTTTTCCCTAAAGCACATCGAGTGAGGCTTTTTTACGTTGGAGCGCAGCCATTAAGACTTTTCTTCGCTGGACCGCAGCGAGTAAGGCTTTTCTTTGTTGGAGCGCAGCGAGTAAGGCTTTTCTTCCTTGGAGCGCAGCAATTCAGGCTTTTTTCGTTGTAGCGCAGCAAGTAAGGCTTTTTTTCGTTCGAGCGCAGCGAATAAGGCTTTTTTTCGAAGAGGGGTTATGAATAATGCTTTTCTTCGTATAAGGGCTTGACCGGAGCTTTTTTTCGTTAGAGCCTGAGCTGAGCTTTTCTTTGTCCGGGGCGTCGATATCATGTATTATTTTTACATTTATCTGAAATAAATGACGAACAAAACTGATCTACTCTATGAAACGGTTTCTAGCAGGTTTGGTAGATCGGGACAAAAGTTTTTATTGTACGTTTCTTATTTCTAAGCACTTCAAAGATCGCAAATTATGTTAAAAACCGGAGGCATTGCGCTTTATCTCAAAAAAGTGACCAGCAAAGTTGTTTTCTGCTGTAGAGCATCTTCTCGCTCGTGTTCGAGGCAATGAAACATAACATTTTCGCTCAGTTATTGCGGACCAAACTTAACATATTCAAACATGTTTATAAACGCAATGAACTAACCCTAAACTCAGTGAAAAGTTAAAAATTAGTCGCAAAATAACATACAAGCAATTCCAAATTCACAGGAAGAGGTAAAAATGGTAAACATAGAAAGATCAAGCACACTTTCATCTTCAATATTTCACATTTATTACGTCCCTTTTATCATCACAAAGTAAGAATCTTAGAATTACACTCGCAATATTTACTTCATATCATGTTCATGGGTAGTTACCTTCGTCACGTTAGAAAATCGTTTGATTTGCAGACAGCATTTTGGGCAATGAAAAAATGACTTATTTGCATGTTGGGGATCCTAGCCGCTTTGTCCAACCTTTTTTAAAAAATTCTCGCCATTTTTTGTGTTCAACCATGCTGTAAAAAGATGTGTCGATCGATTTGAAATGATTTTCACCCTAATGGAAGAGTTTTCTAGTGTAAGACGAGTATCAGACGGATGGCGTGATGAACTTGTTTCCGTGGCTTCTCTCTTTAATACGGCACCGATGCCATCACATGCTCCTTTACTGTGTACTTACTGTAAAACGGCAACGCCATTTGGCTCGACACCAAAATCTGTTCTGTGAAATATTCGATTTTTCATCTGGTATTTACTATAGAAATTCTGTTTAGCACCATCGCTAAAATATACAATATTTGTTACACAGACTTCTTGTTTAATGTGCGGAATGAATTGTTTTTCTACTGCATCAACAGCAGATGTGTTATTACGTGTACAGTGCAACAAAAATATTAAGCTTTTATGTAATAATTCTGAATTTTTTTCATAATTATACACGTATGAAAATAAACACCACCTGTACCTCCCGCCTGCCACTGCAAAGAATCGCACTTTGTCTTGGTAATCGAGAGGTAGCTGCTCTTGTGGATCAAGCCGCCACGAATATTTTCGTCCACCCCTTGCTACTTACTGACGAAGACAAGGTACAAGCCTACACACAGCAGTGTAACATAGCTTTTAACAGGACAACTCTGCAGACCATCGGGAGCGTTTATCTTACGCAAAAAATCCAGGGAAAGCCATTCTGATCCAACTTCCTTGTTGCGCCAAATGTAGGTCACTCAATGATGGTAGCCATACTCACTGAACAGTCTATCCTAGATCTAACTCGAGGTGTATTCTTTTATCTTACGGCCATTAACGGAGGTATTGCAGTCACTGGATCCAAGCCAGGATCGGTAGGGACTTTGAGAGAGCCTGGCCCAAGCCTCTTCAAGCTTC
Organism: Copidosoma aretas; assembly: GCA_030522625.1. Lineage (NCBI taxonomy): Eukaryota > Metazoa > Arthropoda > Insecta > Hymenoptera > Encyrtidae > Copidosoma > Copidosoma aretas. The sequence goes on along the minus strand of JAPYYV010008087.1, from coordinate 1,046 downwards.
TGCAGGAACACACCGAAATTTTCGGGTTTCAACTGGAAAATTACGGAAACTTGTACGATCCAATATGAAATCCGAGTTAAGCCTCACAAATCTTTTCACCTGGCCCCATACCTTGCTCAGAAGAGCGTCGGGCTATCATCGAGGAGCAGGTTCAGTAGATGTTAGATAAAGGCATTAATAAACCTTCATTCAAATCTTATAGCTTTCTAATCGCCCTGTCACCCGAAAAAGATGGCACGATGCGATTCTGTGTTGACTATGGACGGCTTAATTTCATCACCGAGGTTACATCGCATATTTACCACGCTGTCAAGCACGTCAGAGCTGCCGTATGCTCTTCCAAGCTTGATCTCAAGAGCGGAAATTGGCAGATCTCCATAGCACCTGACTCCATCACATAAACCGCATTTGTTACTTACCTGGGTGGCTGCTACCAGTTCCGGGTCATGCCATTCGGACTCAAGGAAATAGGCACCAGGCACTTCTCAGCGCTTGATGTGCCAGGAAGTTCTCACCAGGTATTTTGGGGATTTCTGTCAGATCTATTTGGATGACATCATTGTATTCTCCAATACGCTGGAGGAGCATCTAATACACTTAGTTCTGGTTTTGAAGGGTGACAAACTCACGGGCTCACAGGAGCCATCGAAAAGTGTATATTTGGAGTATCTAAGCTCACTTCCCTTAGACATCAGATCTATCGTCAAAATACTCAGTTTTTATGGATCTTTCAACGAAAGGCTTTTTCATTTTTCTTTTAAGCTATCCAAAATTTCTTCGGAATTTCTCTCTAAGTTTATTTGTTTACTACCATCGATTAAAGCTTAGTATTATGCTTATGAATGTGCTCCGTACTATTCTGACGGATTTCTCATATATGTAAAACTTCAGTTTCGTGTTGCTCATGACCCACGAGCAGGATTGCTAATTATATATACATAGATTTAATTCAATCGTTTTATACATCTAATTGGCCTTAAGTATATATGTTTGCTTTGCAGCCGTTTTACGCTGCAGTCAGTCTCTAAAGAAGGAATACATAGATG
>JAPYYV010008086.1:0-12890 GCA_030522625.1 Copidosoma aretas | reverse complement strand
GACTACTTCGAAGGATGCCACGACCCGGATGCCGAAGAATAGCACCAACGCGGAGATATGAACGCAGGTCGGATACTTTTCGGACACACCTCGTATTTCAGGTTAGAAAAAACATAAGAAGTTTTGAGTTTTTTCTAACTTTATTTTTGGAAATAAAATGATGTAATGAATCAAATAGCATTTAATTATGTAATAATTGAGTGCTCAGATAACGTAAAATCGATGTTTGTTTATGAATTGATAAATTATCATTTAAGCGTGTTTGTTAAATTACTTGATGATTTTTGATTCAGTCTTAGATTTTATACACCACTAATTGCAAGTTTCGTTATTTCTTTGGCACAGTTAAACGAACTTATTTGGAAATACGTTCTATGTATGATTTTTAATAAAACATATTTGAATTTTATAAAACAGTTCATTTGTACTTCGATGTTGTAATTTTCAGTGAAAAACTACATGAATTAAGTATTTTTACATTTTAAGTGGGTACAGGGAATCTCAACCTATTAGTACTTCTTTTTTACTTTACTGCTAAAAACAAGTACTGTAACAACTGTTAAAAAAATAATACAAATTATAAGAAAAACAAAATTAGTGTTATATCTGTTGTTGAATCTCTGAATTGTGTGATTGTCTGAGGAAAAATCGAAAAGGGAATTTGTATTAAAGCGGGAACTCTTCATCTGATAAAAAATGATGTTTCTGAAGAAAATAACACAAATAAATGAGAACCTAGCAGTGTACTTACCTGCAAAAAATAGCAAGATACTGGCTACAGGATTTTAAAAAAAGCCATTCAAAAAGTGTTTATAGAACTGCTCAAACTTTGAAACCTGTGAGAGCATATGTCACTGGAGAAGATTTAAAATAGAGGTTTGATAATGTACAAATTTTTTTAAACAGCAATATTATACTTAAAATTCCTACTTGTAGAATTTTAAATCATAGCAGTACCAGTCTACCGTTAAACCTTAAGCTTACTCAGATCTTGGCAGGAGAAAATGTAAGAACCGTGTCCTAGTTCACTACATGTTCTTTATTTTTTAAACGTCATAAAAAAGAAGTATTAAACGAAACATTTAAGTTTCTTGAGGGATTCTTATCTAAAAAGAAGAAAATGTTGGAAGTTATCAGTACAGGCAAGAATAAAATAAATAAGTATGATACAAATGGTGACATATAAAGATTGAATAGATATGTCCCTGAAATAATGCGAAGGAAGGGAATGCGAAAAGAAAACAAAACTTAGTATCTAAAACAAATTCACTGCAAAAAAAATTGTATGCTAAATGAATTTAATTTTTGGGCACCAAGAACTAGTGCAGCTCATGCAGGAACAGTCAGCTCCACGGTAGTTTAGCTGTAAAGCTTGGCATACCCATGCAGCACAAACAGCAGAGAGAGCGGCACTACGATGTGTTCTAAAGCTCGTATCGCTCTTATTACTGTCGATGTCAACACAAGCGCGTGTTAGTCAAACGTATGTAGCCTTGTCTATTTGACGCGCATGCATCTGTTAGAGAGACATCAATAAAGGCCCAGCTCGTATTACCGCAACACACAAGCGCCTGGATACATAGGCCATCCGTCGTCAGTTGTATATGAAATTTTACAAGTTTTGACGTCATTACTGTTATGTAATCTTAGAATACGCAGATATATTTTCATTGAAACCAGTCAAAGATTGATGATATCTTTAAACACATCTTAATTCAAATTGAAAACAGAAGCATTTGTTTGTACAACACTGTAAACGCATAGCATTTCAAATTCAACCTCTAAAAGCTTTATCCAAGCCATCATTACTTTAAAGCAAATGTTAAATCAATTAAAAGTAATAAGTTTCACTGCAACACCTTTTAAAAAATATTAAACGCGTATTTTTTTTATTTTTTTGCACAACTAAAAATTTACAGGGATAGAGTACATAATAGATTGGGAGTGGGACTGATAACATTACGATTGTCCATTGTTTCCGGACAATCGTGACTTTATTTTACCCCACACTTTGAAAGTTTAACTTTTTCTGCTTTCGTCAATTTTTGTTTGTGTGCAAAAATAAAAAATATGTGCCTGATATTTTTTAATAATCTATCTAACGGATCAAATAGATCATTTCGTGCAAAATTCTAATTCACAAGCCGATCTTGGAACTGTACCTTTTTTTTATGTAGTATAATATTTTGTCTCTTCCTTTATGTCCAGTTTTACCGTTGCCTTCAACTCCTTTTTCAAAATAATCGCTTCATCTAATCGCTTTTTGTCCCACACACTTGAATTGCTTATTGAACTCGAAATTTTTTTTTTTTTTTTTCTAAGTAAACCTAATTTTTATTTACGTAAAAACTTGCCTATGTGAATTATTAGTGTAAACTGATATTCTTGCAAGCTCATGTAACACTATCGGCAATATTGAATAAAAATGAAAACAAAATTTGTAAACAAAGCTTATAAATGAACTGCTTGTATACAAAGCTTATAAATGAAGTGGTTACACTTTTAACCTAAAGTCGGAAAATAAACGCTTAAAAGTAGGAATTACATGAAGCAAAAGTATAAAATCATCAAATTATACATTTCAATATTAAGAATTATATGTTTCATTTGTTGAAAAGTATAGATTTTACCTTTTGAAAAGTAGGAATTGCATTTTATTCTTTTGGAAAGTATAAATCTACATTTTATTTTTTTCTAAGTGTAATATTTAGAATTTCTACTTTTCAAAAGTATAATTCTTGAAGTTTATACTTTTAAAAAATATAATCTTTAGTATGCATTAGTAACAGTGTAAACTCCGTCATAACCTATTTACCGTCGCTTGCGTTTCTGTTGTTTACGTCTCTGCTCGCATCTATTATACGTTACACACGGAGAGAAATTTCGGGCCCTCACACTTCGAAACTTCCGAACAGGAGGCTTTCGAGAATTTGTCGAAGGTAAAAAGCTCCAATTTCGATGCCGACAATCTAAAATTTCAATAACCTCTACTTTAAGATAGTGCAGGGTGCTTTGTTTGGAAAACAGAAGCCTCGTATCCCAAAGTTAAAGATGTGTGATTTTGAAACAACACCGAACGCAGACTGTATATAGATCGAAGCGTCACTCTTTGTAAATAAGTGCCCAACTACGACGGCTCAGAACTCAAGCCTTCTCGAACGCATGCACTACAATAGTCGACATGTGAACACTTATAGTTCGAGAAGTATGTATATTATAGTGTTCCTGCTATGCGCAAAAGTGCAGTGCCTGTAAATACTAAATATAATAATATGCATATGTAAACATACATATATATATATATGTATGTATATGTATATATGCATTTCACGCATTCTTGCAGTACATTTTTTATACAACCTCTTTTATTGTGTGATGTAGTATTTCATTGTACCCTGTCGGCAAAGTCGAGGTGTGATAAAAATATTTTTGAGTAAGTGATAATAAAAAGTTAATAAATAAATCACTAAAAAAGGTTAAAAATTCAGAAAAATCTGTATTATAAAAATATATGCATACATTCATCGTAGAAAATAATTTCTTGTGCAAAGTATTACAAATAAATTTTTTTGAAATGTTATACATCATATTTTATCTATACATGCGACTTTCTCTGCTTTGTAAATAGCAAACATGGTCCTATTTTATGTAAATCTGTAAAATTGCACAAAAATCTTTTTTTTTTCATTGATAGAAAATTTTATATGCGTAGTTGTTAAATTAAAATTGATATTAATGATTTCACAAACTAAAAAAAAAGTATTGTACTATAGGTTTTTAAATTTTTTTAAATTTTACTGAATATTGGCCTGTTATCTTAAACTAAAGTTACTATTATACACCCTGGATAATATTTTTTGCCCAATATTTCTACGAAAGTGTAGGTTTTATATTCATTTGCAAACGGTACATATCTTTTGATATCGGGATCATGTTCGTTTTTTATTTTTTCTAAATCGATTTCTAATGATGTAGCATTGACTTTTTGGAAGTAACACTATTTAAGATGATATTTAAGGCAAATCGTCAACGGAATCAATGTGTGATCTCGTACTTATCGCAACTTCTTTTAGTATCTTATTCACTCGTTTGGGAGCCATACTCCAAATGTGTACAGCTCCTGCTGTAACATTTTGCTTTTGCCTCAACATTTTGTCTTATTGTTTCCAGTAGATGAATTAAGAAGTGTATTTTAGGTTTATGATAACCAAAGTATTCTACATATAATTTATTATGCTCAATTACCAATAATTGCCAAATTTTTATATTAGCACCAACAATGGAAGAAGATGTAACCATTCCAATAATTTCACGCTGAATGATATGCAAGTCCCAATATTTATTACCTTTAAGCCCAAATTCACCAATAATAGAACCCAAATTTCTAGCTAAGCAAAGCATTTCTGTAGATGACTGTTTAATTATTATTTTTGTTTGTATTTTATCCTACAAATTTTGTTTAATTTTTTTAGTTAATGAATGAGATTGGTTAGACGATTGATTTTCATAGTAAAACTCTTTAATACGATTATTTAGTTCGTCTAAAGAAAATAATTGATCAATATAAATGAGATAAGTTTAAGACTTTTGAAATCGTGTATACTAAAACTCCTCCGCAGAAGTCGTGCATTATATCTGTTTTATTATTTCTAATATGAAAATGTTGCATGTCAATAAATGCACAATATTCTTTCATACCAGTAGAAACGGAGTTTTGTTTTAGATCCGGTTCGTACTTAGCAATAATTCTTAAAAGCCTATGATCTTCTTAAAGCATAATTTTACACTAATTCGATGTTGCTCTACGTATTCTACAATATTGATGAGCAGTAAAACTTTCCACAAAGCCACTCATTGAATTGATTTCTAAGTTATCCCCTAAAAACAATGCACATCTAAAATATATTTTTATTTCAGAACCGTCAAGTTAACTGCAACTCAATCTCGACATGATTTATTAATATCCTTAATCACTTTGCCAAATATAGCTTTATTCCCGAACAACTTTCTATTTTTTGAGTATAATAAACAGTCGACGAAAATATTAGACAATTTGACAACTAAGTAAGGTGGTAGGAATGGAAGTATTAAGTACACTCCTCCCAATGTTTGCTGCCCAGCATGATTTGCTAAGCTGTTACCCAACTCAAAATTATCATAATACAAGAAAATTGGGAGAGTGGTTGATTTATCAAAAAAAAATTGATAACTCTTTTGCCATAATTTTGCTTGCATCAAATTAGATATTACAGCTTGATCATTTTCTTACTCAGTTAAATAATCCTGTATTATATGTATCGAACCAGGTGTATTGAGCATATTTTGTAATGAATTACGAATAGAAACATGTACAGCGTAAGCAGTAAGTGCATAAATACCGCTTTTCGTAGTTTTATTAATGCAGCAGGAATACAATTGTATAATGTAGCTAACAACTTTACAATCACTTTTTTTTTAAATCAAAATACGCTTGAAAAAATTGTCTAAGGCTTGTGCAACAAAATTAAAATTGTGCTTTATACTTTCATCAATGACTATGCACACAGTACAAGTATCATTAAAAGACTTACAAATAACGATAAAAGGATGTACCTCGTTGAGCCTTGATTTTTGAGACAACTCCGTTTGCTGGTTATAAACAGTTTTTTATGTTTTTGCATCCAAGTATTGTATTTCTTAATAATGAAAATATATTTTTTTACAATACAGTAAGCTGCTTAATTTTTAAATAATAAAGTGTGTTAGAAAAATAGTTTGAAAAATATTTTTAACAGTGACTAAATCACATTAGCTATAAAAATAAATAAGTTAGAGATATCGACAGCTGCTTTAAAAAAAAGCTATTAAAGATATTTTTTGAAAGAACGCCAAATTTAGATTTTCATGACAAGCAGCAATCTCAGATTTTATAGTGCTAATTACCATTTGAAAATTAAAGTTAGCAACTTTTTTAAATAGTACATTATGCACCAAAGGAAAATAGTATGGCGTTCCCTCCCGGGTGTGAGTTGTCACCCGAGCCGAATGCGATAATATAATGACAGTGGAGTCAATATGTTAAGTATAAAGATATCTATATTTGCCCAAAATTAACAACATCTGTGTTAATTGTTAACACATATGTTAACTATAAACAAATCGGTCTCTTGGTGTGGGCGCACACACATTTACACGGCCATCCACACGTATGTACTGGTATATACGTACACACAAACACACGGTGTACATAATATACTATACATTGATTATATAAGTATATATTTGGCAGAATCTCAAGACGAACAGTGAGACTGGAGCGGTCACCGATCCACATATGTTGCTTAACTTTAAAAATTCTGAAAGAATAAGACGCAATAAAAGTCGAATAATGTATCCGTAGAACCTTGTATAAATTAACCAATAATGAAGAAGTGTATCGGTCGCTCCCTTTTCCCATGCCTGTACGTACGGTAAAATAATGCAAAACTTTGTTTTTAAAGTTTCGAAAAAAATTATTTAATTATGTAAATAATTTATTATAAATGTATTTAAAAAATCAAATATTTTAAAACAAATTAGTCAATAAACAGTGAATAAAAACTTTAATTAAAATAAACTACGAACCACACTATAAGAGGCAGTGAAAGTCATAGCCGAAAAGAGGTAGCTCGTGACTAGATGGGTACTGTGCTCGGCTCACGTGTGAAAGGTTGTGAGATCGAATCTTATGGAAAGTGTTCACTTCTGTTACACGTTTTAGGGAGAGATAATAGGAATACCAATTCACTTCTGGTTAGAAATTGAAATTTACTTCCGGTTAGGAACTCAAATTCACTTCCATCGCACATTTTAGAGAGAGAGAATTCGGAAATCGTTGATTAACTCCCCTGCATAACGCGCCTATAGAAGTATACCTTCAAAAACATAGTACTACAAAATATAATACGACAATCGATGCGGTTTTTACAAGATATTTACATGACAGAATTCCAAACAAAAATTTTTGTTTCTTACGTTAGTTACCATAAGCCTATCATGTCTTTTGTGGAATTTAATAAACTGATTGATAGTACGAATAACCTGAGTATTGTTGAAAATAATGATAGCAATGCAAGCGATAAAAATAGTGTTGGTAATGTGGTGCATCAAAATTAATGTTAAAACGAACTTATTATATTTTCAATGATTAAAAAAAATCATGTCGATTAATGTTGGTATATATACATATATATTTTTTTTCGTACTGGGCCTATCATATGTATTCGTTATTAAATATAACTTATGAAAATTTGGAGATCTGAATCGTCTTGTAACTTACTCCTTTATCATAGTTAGGATAAGTACAAGAATGAAAGTCATTTTATACTTGATTTTTCACTTCTGTCAGCAGTCGCCAATGGGTGCCTGTTTTTTTTTTTTTTTTTTTTTAATGGGCGAGAAGAAGAAATCTTGAAAATACGCCCCCGGTCGGAAAAACCGAAGGTAGTGTCGGATTCACCCGTGTCCCTACTACCTAAAACTAACATTCCCGCATCTAGACTGAAGCAAAACATTATGCTCTCCCTTAAATGCAAAACGTCTTGAGAGCAAGAATGAAATGATGGAAAATAACGAAGAAATTCGATGGCCAGCTCTCTCTAAAATGGATTAAAGGAGTGGCACTCATCTTTGCCCAAATTTGGCTAATGCAGGAAAGGAGTTAGTGAAACTTAATCTTGTGTGCATATGTCTGTATGTGGTGTGTAAGTACGCTGTGTTTTGTGTATGTGGGGGCGTCCTTATGATTGTGTCTTTGTTGCATTTTACAACTGTATGATCCATTACGTATTGGTTTTTAATTCCCTGTCATACCGGAACAATTCATTTCTCATTACTCAATTTAACTAAAACTTAAGTACTTTGAAGAAATTATTTTTGTCGCACACATTTTTTAAGTTTATTTGAAGGATTCTGGTTCTTACGTTCAGTTTATTTGTAGAAACAAGAAATATTTGATATTTTCTTATTTTAGTATTCGAATCGGAATCTTTAAAAAACTTTTGTGTCTAGGTTAAAATGTCTTAAGTTATATTTGAAGTTATTAAACGTGAGCGTAAGAACACAAAAATACTAAGAGGACCATGATTATACATGCATAAAATAGAAATCGCATCAAGTAGTTATATTTACCTTTAAAAGCCGGATGCAAATTGATAATAATTGTGTACATGCCGTTATTTCTTAGTAAATGTGGATTATAGATCGAACAAAGTTTTAGATGCGAGTGATCACATGCAAGTAACAGGGAAAAATGATGTAAGCAAGCTACGGTACAGCCAATAAAGGATATTTTGAGTAATACTTCACAGAGCTCCCTGATTAGCCTGCGTATACACAAAGCAGTTGATTTCTCAGTAGAATCTTACATTGTATTCGAGCGACTCCTTTCAAAGCACTTCAAGAGTATTTTTCTTTTTTTTTCTAGACTTCAGTAATAAAAAGAGGAAGAAGTACTTTCGGAGTACTCTCAAACCATCGCTCAAAAACGCTATTAGATTGTGTTTGATTCACCCGTACTGACTCTCGATCGATTCCAATCAAAGGACACGGGTAAGTGAATCGATGTCTATCTCTACTTACCCTTATCCGAAAAAGATCACCTAGATTTTTTTTAAAAACTCATATTTTAAGAAGGCTCCAGCGCCTCACCATACCTATTACATAAATACTTGAGCGCATATCACAAAGTTACGTTAAACTCGTCAGCACTCAAAAACTACTCAACGAATCAAGCCTGAAAATCTACAATTATTCGTCAAGACTGCCTAGTTTTTTACGATTTTTGTAGAAATTTTCTAATTTACGTGGTTTTTTCGAAAAAAAAATCATAATATTAAAAGCAAAGCTCCAATTGACAAAAATGTGTTGTAAATTTTCGAAAACCTAATTTTATTCGCGCTGCAGCACGTGTTTTAAGATGTTTTTTTTTACAAAATCGTTCTTAACTTTAAAAAATGGTGGTTACCTTGAGACCTTAAAGTGCTAATCTGCTTAGTATTGTACAAGCTTTGATGCTACGTATCGCTTGTTACGTGACACTTTATTATACTGCTTTTTTTTTAACTAAAAGCATAAGAAAACAATTCTTCCGGTGTTGTTTCTCATAAGCAGTGAATTTTCTCACATTCTTTGTTAGAAATAAACAGTACATCAAAGTGTCGCGTAACAAACAATGCATAGCATCAAAGCTTGCGCAATCCTGAACAGATTAGCACTTTAGGGCTCCAAGGTAATTGACTATTTTTTCGAGTTATGAACGATTTTGTAAACAAAAAAAAAACAGCGTAAAATACTCGCTGCGACGCAGCACGGCACAAAGTTTTCTCACTAAATTGCTTCTAAAATTATTTCTTTTTAATATTTTGATCTAAAATTTTGTACACACCTCCTTGAAAGGTAAATGCATAATGCAGTATTTAAAAATTGTAGGTCTTAGAAAATTCATGACACGCTTTTCTCAATTAGAGTTTTGCTTTTTAGGTTATGATTTTTTTCGAGAAAACCACGTAACTTGAAAACTTTTGACAAAAACTGTGAAAAACTAGACAGTTGGAGGAATGTCTGCAAATTTTTCGGGCCCTTTTCGTTAAGTACTGTTTGAGTACTGGCTAGTTGAACGTAATTTTGTGATATGTGCCCAAATATTTATGTAATAGGTACAGTGACGCGCTGGAGCTTCTTTAATAAAAGTCGATTAGGAATCAATAAAAATTCATTACCGGTAAATCAAATACAACTTAAGGAGGCTAATCATGCCGTAGGTTGAGGAGGATCTGTAATTAGAGCTTGGCCCTGATTGGTCTGCCTGGGCTATAAGAATACACGGTTGGGGGGGGGGGGGACCATAGAAAAATACCTATAGATGTACAGACTCCATGCAGTGTCCAAATTCTTGAAAATGATATATATTTTTCATTCAGAACCATTAATAAAAAATTTATAAATTAATACAAATTTTTGTTAATTAACTTATGCATTTATAGGATTATTTCATGTTCACATTAAATAACTTTATCTAATAATTAAAAACATTTGACCCTGAGATATAAAAATTTCGAAAAATTAACATCCTTCATATCCTAATTAAGTAACAGAAGACATTATTTTAATAACAATATGGATAAGACACTTATTGGACCAATATCAATCGCAAAATATGCCAAATTAGTTGAATGATCATGCATTAAGATGCTATCTCCAAAACTAGTTATTCGTCGAAAGTTACAACATAAAGTAGACTCATGTACATTAAACTGAAGCAATGGTACTAAATCAAATCAATACTAATCTCTATAATAAAAATTTTTCATCATGGACATCTACCGCGATGAAGATTAAATTTTTTTTATAATACATAAAAAAGTGGGGAAAAAATATTTTAATCAATCTACTCTAAACAGTTAATATTACAAAATTACTTCTTCTATTATTGGTTCTGTTATACCTTACACTATCATAATAAAGTAAAATCTTTTTAAGGTTATTGTATCCCTACTACGCTATTCAGAAGCAGATTTGACCTCGCATTCGACAGTGTGGTATGCCTTCGGTCTCTCTCGCACTTGTGTGAAGACACAACCTTCAGCAGTTTTTGCGACGGTTATTAATGTATTTTTTATCTCACAAACACCCTTGAGTTATTTTGTAAAATTAAATAAGATCATTAGATATTTTTGTAATATACAAAAAAATCGTCAAAAGTTTATCATTATTTCGTATGATATACATCATTAAAGTACAGAAAAAGTCATAAGCATCCATATTAATGTATCAAAAACGATAAAAATATAGACACTGATATTTGCCTCCTAGGAACTCTAGCCTCACAAAAATGTAGTGGAGTACTTATTCGATATTAATTTAGCTATCTGCAAAGTTATGTGACATTTCATTATTATTTAAATTTGAGATACAACTACACCTTAAGATGATTTTTAATAACGTAAGAATAAAATTCATTTTTTGTGTTTTGTATGAAGAAACTTACAGTAGGATGTATACTACAGATCGAAATCTTATTAAGACTCAATAGTATTCCTCCAGGTATAATTATTTATGAATTATACAAGTAAAGCGAAAATTTATGGAAGTTAAATTAACATAAATAATGCATTGCCCTCATTATATAAGTTCTTTTCTATTCGTAGAGGTCGAAGTTGTTTGCAAAACATTCATGATTTAAAAAAAGTTTTGGTGGTAAGTTACACTTTTTGTTTTGACCTACTTCTTATGTGCTACGCTAACTTAATATCAGTCTTATGTTTATAAGACAACAGTAATTTTAATAGGTAGTGCATCAGTGTTGGAAAATAAGAGGTCATACAAAACGGCTGATCCACTTTATCGTTAGAGTCGAATAAAATCAACATAAAGACATAATAGAATCAAGAAAATTGATCTCTTGCATTTTTTTTTTTATTTGTTGGGTAATAACTTGACAAATACCCTATCTTTCTTAGCTGCGCCTACGTTGGCAGGCAAAAAAGTTGAAAACGGTCATGAATAGAAGACACTACTATAAACCACAAATATATCTGTTGGTTTTAGTGTTGTTTACACACACAAACCCACACACACACACACACACACACACACACACACACACACACACACACACACAAACACACACACACACACACACACACACACGCCAACCTCTATATTTCAATAGTTTTATTCTCATGTCTGAATGAAAATTAAAAATTTTTTTTGATACACATATATGCGTTCAAACATAGATAACCAGAGCGATCTCATGAAAACTTGCTAAAAATTCGAACAAATATAGTCAAAATATAAAATAAGTCTACTCTTTTATCAAATAATTGTTAATAATTTAATACTGATAATGACTAATTGATATTTAAGGTTAATATTAATTCACATGTATGAGTATATAATATTTACGCAATCATTATTATTATTACAGTAATAGTTATGGCCTTTGTTTGATATTCTTAGTCACTTTATAATCAATTATGGATATAAGTTTATTATAAGATATCATTTTGAAATTCTTTCTTAATATTTGTAAATGTGAATTGTTTATTTTACTTAAATTTAATTGAACTCCTGTACTATAACTTGTTCGATTATTCAATATTTAATTTATAGAACACGGCTTCTATACTCGATTTTTCGAACAGAATTGTTTTTATGCGTGAGTGTGTGTGCAATTACATTGAATCCTAAAGATGGCATTTTTATACAGTATGACAGTGAAGATAATATTGAAGTTAAAAATGTCGTAAGCGAGTTAAAAATTCGCTAGCGAGTTTTGAGGTTACAGAAAAAAAAAAGTATGTTTCTCTTCGTAAGATCCTAACCAATAAGGATCCAATGCGGAAATTTGAAATTTAGGTGACATAACCTAGAAAAAAATTCAATTGTCGCTGAATCGGTTGTTAAACGTATTTGATTTTTACAAAAACTTTGAATCCATCTAATGAATTATTATGTGCGTTTTATATGATTATTTATACTTCTTCTCATTGAATTGAATGTACTAAAGTAGTACCTAACAAAATTTTGAAATTTTCTTTAAAAAAAGGGTTATTTTCGATGAAAATCGATTCGCTAGCGAGTTTTGAGGTTACAGCGAAAAAAAAAATATGGTTCTCTTCGTGAAATCCTAACCAATAAGAATCTACTGCGAAAATTTTAAAATTAGGTGACATAACCTAGAAAAAAATTCAATTGTCGCTGAATCGCTTGTTAAACAAATTTGATTTTTACAAAAACTTTCAAATCTATCTAATGAATAATTACATTCATTTTCTATGATCATTTATACTCCTTCTCATTGAATTCAGTGTACTAAAGTAGTACCTAACCTCAAAATTTTGAAATTTTCTTTAAAAAAAGGGTTATTT